>WBMV01008585.1:390628-435639 GCA_013396655.1 Campylorhamphus procurvoides
CATCTTAGGGCCAGAACTCAGACACTGTACTGTACAGGCAAGGGGACCCTGATGACAATTGCTTTTTGCTGGCTTATTTCTGTGAAAGAAACAATAATAAATGGACTATTTTGGAATTTACCTGGAGAAGTAGATGACCAGCAGTGTGAGTGACTGATGGATGAGAGGGTTGTAACGAGTTTACTTAGCACTGGTGCACTGAAACAGGCACACCATTACTGCTAAATAAGACAAAATAAGACAAAGACTAATTATGAAAATTAGGAAAGGCAATATATTTTTGGCCCAAAAGTGCCAAAGTTTATGAAGCCCCTACAATTTATTTAATGTATTTATTCTGTTCTGGTGTTTTGACCAGTTCCTGTGACTACTGCAGATATTAGAGACATAACATACATGTGGACACTGTAGGAGTTGTATCTGGAGTTCGTTCACATCCAAGCATCTGCTTATGAATGTAAATTAAAACTGTATATTTTGGAAAAGAGTATGGTCCAAGAAGCACAAGAGCCTCAAAAGGCTGAAAAGAAACACCAGAGCTGTATGATCTGCACAAAGGTCCTTAACCATGTAGAGGCATGTGGGAGGACTGTGGAGCCAGGGACTGACTCTTCTTTTCTCTACTGCTGACTGGTTTGTGGTTTGCGGTTTGCCTTGTCTCAGGAAAACCTTTTTATATTGAGAAGGGACCCACCATGTGGCAAATGCTGTCTATGCAATCTGGAAGCAGAGTGTTGGTTATGCAGATTGTCAGCATTCCTTGTCGGGAAGGTGGTTCCAGCTGCGGCCTGGCAGGTGAAGTCCAGTCCATCCAACCTAAAACCCTGTCTCTGTTCAAACAGTTGTCATGGCTGCTGACTTCATGGAGGAGATGCTGGAGATGTATTTCTGGTCAGGCATTTCGAACTGCAAATCATCACCCCTGGTGATCTTTGAAAGACCCCAAAAGTGGCGTTTGCTTTCTGCATGTGACAAGAGACCCTTTGTCCTCTGTGTATGCAACATTTCTGACCCTGGGCACTGCTGCAGTGCAGGTTAAACAGTTAGCTGGATGCTCCACCATTGTCTAACTAATCCAGTCAATTAACTACTCATAGTTTTACCTGCCCATTTGCCATTACTGAGTCCCTGTCCTGTCCTTCTTCTTCTGAAATGAAGGCAATGGGCTTTGGGGATTATTGGTTCAGTTTCACTCTTGCAGTGCACTAGCCCTGGAATGAGGTGCATTGCAAGTATGCAGCCAGGGAATTTGGGGGAGAGACACCTGGCAGCTGCTTGTGCATCCCACGTGTGGCACAATATTCCCTAGAGCACTGTGTACATTTGCCAGGGGCTCAGCTTGCCTGCAGGAAAGTGAAGCATCTTGTCTGAAACAGGTATCCACAGGCCACAGAGATAGAGTTGTGCCTGAGAACGGGCAACTTCTTCCCTCTATATCCATCAGAAGGGAAGCAAGGCCAATGCTTTAGCAAAACACCTTCCCTCATGCAGATGCAAGCACCAGGTGAACACAGTTCTGTGTCTCAGCTATGGCATACATATCACAGTTTAGACGCTGCCAGAAAAGCTGAGATTTAGAAGCTGTGCTTGAATCACTAACTTCTCTTTATTGCTTCATTAGAAGAAGGAAATGTCTCCGAATTCCTCAGGACCTCCTGGGCTCAGAAGCTATGAACACTGTTGTTCTGACTAAGGACCACAAAGCCACAAACATATTAGAGGCTGTAAATAAAGATGGTAGCCTTAATATTGTTAATTTACATTATTCTTTAAGAAAAGTGTTCTTGACTTTTTATGCTGTCACCTGTAGTTGGGTTTTTTTGGGATGGTTTTTTTCTTTTAGTGGAAAAAAGCCCTGCTATGGAAAAGTCATGAAGAGAGGACAGCAGAAACACAGAGCATTTTTTATTTTTTTTTGCATATTTGCCCACGTTTGCTCTGCAGGGTAATTAACTCTCCTTCTCCTTCTCGTTGCTACTCATTAGGTGAATACAAAAGTTGTGGTGAAACCCCAGGGAATGGGTGAAACATGTATTCAAATGCTATGTAAATGTTATTTACTGGGGTGCAGAGCAGAGCTGAAGACTGGCAAGACAGACACAGAGAACCACTGCTGACAGCTCCTGCTGTGTGCCACACTGCCCTCATGAGCACAGACTCAGCTTACAGATCTTCTCTTCTACTGCCTCTGCAGAGGACACTGGCAACTGGGCAAGGGTTTTGCACCCTTTTGGTGCAATGACACGGTCAGCGCTTTGGAGGAAGGATGAACCCCTCTGCTTGCACAGTGCCTGGAGCAGCAGTGCCCCCGTCTGTAAGGAGCACTAAAGGCAGCTACCACTGCACAGGCAGCAGCTCCAGCGGCGAAGTACTTCCCGGCTTTCTGCCGGGTGTATCACAAGCCTGACTGTTCATACCCTCAGTATTGCTTGGTAAGCATGTAGTCTAGAGAATGGAAGACAAAATTAGCAGCGGGATACCATCAGCCTTTGCTTCCAGTTTCTAACGAAATCCACTAGTAATAATTTAAAGTATTTAAAGTAACGTGCTGTAGATAAACTAACTCTTCATCAGATTTGGAACTCCATCTGCAATGTTTAGAATGGTAGCACCAAGCTTAGACATGTGTGAAGAAGTCAGACCACTAGCCAGGTAGAAGGAGTCAGCTGTACTTGCTGGTGCGGACTGATCTGGGGTCCACCGGAATGAACAAAACCCCCCTTGAAATGTCAGCAGATAAACAGTGGCTACAGAAAGAAGAATACAGTCACAACTACATCTTAGAGGTTCCCATAGGCAATGTGAGAACAAGTGAGGAGCTACTCTATTTTGCTTCCAGCTTTATAAGGCCAAATACATCCTCTGCTCAGTCAATATGACTTTTTGCCCTTGACTTCTATGGGATCAAGGCATCTCTTATGGTATGATTTATTGGGATATCAGTAGCTACATGTGAAACAAATTTAGTAACAAGCAAATATGCCTAGAGTAACTAGAGTAGGGCTGTTAAACACTGGCTGGGTTTGTGGGCATTGTTTTCCCAAATGATAGTCTGTTGGTAATTAAATAAACCATATTTAAATTAATATTCTAAGTATGATTGTTGTGCCCACTTCAGAGGGAGTGGGGAGTCTCTCACTGAATTTATCGCTCTTCTGTGCTCTAGTTTTCTCTTGTTACCCTCCAAAAATTTCCTCATGGTGTTCCAGGTCTAAAACTGCATTCAGTGCCTCTTGCTTTGATGTAAAGCTGGTCTGATGACATGAGCCAGATGTGCCTGTGGAGGAGCGGATGGAGTGGGTGCGAAGGCCTGCTGAATCAGGACAGTCAAGGTGCAGGTGTGTCTGTCCTGGGTACACACCCTGTCTGCAACAAGAGGGAGTTAAAGATGGGGCACGCCACTTTTGTGGTGTTAACAGAGGTAAAGAGAAATTTCAATGCAAACCCTCACTTTTAAATGTATTTTTTTAAAAAAATCTGTCATTGTTTGTTCTACAGGATAACATAAGGGAAAAAAGAAGCATCTGTTCCAGGTCAGATCAAATGTTTGCCTGGTCTGATAGCCACAGTGTCTGCATAGCACTCACCAGCAGCCGTCTGGCAACCTGCAGCACCAATGTGCAGTAAGTGACGTTCTGTCTGAGCACTCCCCTGGTTTCCAGGCCGTTTTCTGCTCCTGCAGAGCAGCATCCAAGGCAGGACTGTGATTCTGCGGAGTTCCAGAAGGTGGTGGGCTAGGATCAGCACTTGACACTTGCCTTGCTTTCCATTAAATCCTTTTAAGCACAGGAAGAAAAGTTCATTTGTGGGGAACCAGTAATCTCTGACGTTATGCAGTGCATTAAGAATGCCTGCAAATTAATGAAGTTCCATTTCAGATATCAAATAACAGTACAGAGCATGACTAATCATCTATGAATGGTAAGCTCTGAGAGCCTTGCTGTAAACCTTTGTGATAGTAGACTTGCATTGGTAAAATACAAAAAAAGCTAAGCCCCTTTGACTTCAAAATGCTGAGTTGTAAACAAGGAAAATTAGGATTTTAAAGATGGATAGCAAATTACAGGTGGATTTGAAACAGTATTGAGAAGAATGGATCAAAAATACTAAACAGAGTGACTGGTGTATGTTAAAAGGCAAAGGGAGAAAGCAGCCCTTTGTAGCCCTGCCTCAGGAAAAGGGCTCATTCCCAGTGGATGGGGAATGTATGGTGCAGAAATCCAGGTTTTGCTATGCCACCAACTTGTTGGGACAGCTATGTCAACTCATCTTTGTACTGGATTCAGAGTAGTAACACCCAATGGATGTCTGAATGCCTTTGCAAGCCCGTTTGCACCATTGTGCTTTTGTGTGGTTGCTGTACCAGTTTTCCTGTGGTAAAGAACACTGGGCTAGTGAGGGAGTGTCAGCTGCAATGGGAGCACCACTTTGCCATTCCAGTGCCTGTTTTCAGGCTCTGCAATGGGACACGTGGATGACACTGGCAATGTATCAAATCCAGGCACAACTAGATATAGAGCAGGAAACCTAAGTGAGAAGTAAATTCTTAGAGGAACATCTTAAAACCTCCCTTACTTCACCCCCTGCTTCTCAGTACTTTTATATTTTATGAAAGCCAAATATGAAGTATCCAGTCCTATTAGCTTTGGTCATAGAAACAACAGGAATCTATTTATTGTGTTATAGAATTATTATATCACACAAATGTCCTCTGTTCTTCATTAGTGCTTACAATATACTGATCCCAGTCAGCCATACTTTAATTTTTTTTCTGCGTCAGGCCATGGAAGCACATGCCTTCTTCCTGGTCCTGTTTCTCTGACTTTCTTTCTCTGCCTCCTAATGCAGAAGTCAGAGGACAAGAACAAGACTAAATTACACACCTGTAACTTTGTGTTGTGTTCTTTTAAAGGATTTCATTTTCATATAATAATGCATGTTTCTGTGCCAGAGTAAGTGCATGTCTTTGGGATGCTGGTCCCTCCTGTCTGACCTGTGAAAACCTCAAAACTGCACACAACCCTTACTCTGACAACTTACCACCTGTCTGAGGAGATAGCATGGTACAAAGAAGCTGGCTGGCACAGTGAGTAAGTTGTCAAGGCATGGTTACGGTCAGTGACAAATCAGATTTATACATAAGAAAAGTGGTTGTTGGAAAAAATAGTAACATGAACAAAAGTGTTTTGGTAGGATCATGTTGCACTGACAGATGTTATCACAAATTTGAGCATCAGAATTTACACAATACCAGATGAATAACTTTTTGCTTCATCTGTTCTTATTGTCTTGCATAATTTTTCTATTTACAACTACAACCTGAAAACAGTTTACTTTTTCAACTGCTGTTCATTTTTTGAATGTAAATTAACTCTATTACATGCAGGCAAAAGTAAGTGCAGTGCAATCACACGTGCCAGATCATTACTTGTGCAGATTTATCAATGACAAGGGTAGTCCAGATGTAAACAGTTAAGTAATGCAGATGCATAATATTGGATCAAAAGTTACTCCTCTGTCTCTCTTTAGCGTGATTACAGTGAGGTTGTAATATGGAGTAAATGAGCTGATTAATTCTGTCTTTTTTATATTTGGGATAGTTGAAGGTATGTGTCCATTGAAGTCTTTGATTAGCTATATCTTACATTTCATTGCCAAAGTATGTAGAAACACCAGATAGGAGAAACACGCAGAAAAGGTGTCAGTAACAGGCAAACTATAAATTATGGTACAAAGGATTTAGTCCTGCATTCCCTGCATACCTGGGACCCTTCTTGATATCTTATCCCAGATTATGAGCTTTACTTCAGGTTTGCAAGGTGACAAGTGCATTAGTAGTAATGGAGCACACATATCTGCGGTTTGGCATTGCTATACTTACACAGAAGTGGCAATTTAACTGTGTGCCAATGAAACTCAAACAAAAACGCAAACATTTAACTGGTATCTCACTATATGTAGTGCACTCACTGTCAGAATTTGAAGTTAAGCAGCTGAGTAGGCCACAGTACCAGAGGGAGTATGAGAAGAAAACCAAGCATGTTGAGCTAAACAACATGATCCTTTAGAAGGCTTACACTACTACCGCAGCCCAAGTTGCATCAGATTTGCAGCAGCATTTATTATTGCTTTGAGGTAGCCAGGATAGTTCCCAGACTTAGAAGACCTGTTTATGAATGCTCCCTTCACCTGTACAATTACTACTATAATTATGGTGAAATTATGGTGGTATTGGGAGGGCTAAGCAGGCTCTGTGCTCCCTTGGTGTCATGCAGGACTGAAACCCAACCTGAAACTCTTTTGAGGTCCCAAGATTTTCCAGTCTACCTAGAGAAGACGTAAAGGGTTAGGAAAAGTCACCGAGATAAAGTATATTGTAGAGATCACTTGGAAGGCTATAGCAGGGTCACACACCCGGCTGGCAGTTTTGGGACTAGCAAAGGGCTTCCAAATGGTCATGACAGGCGAGTGCTGGGTCACTTGATATCCTGGCTGTGGGAGAAAGGTTGGTCTTACTGGTAAAATACTAAATTGGGAATGTGTTGTGTTCTGCTGCAGTCTGCCCACACAGACTATACTGTCCCAGTTTACTGGAAATAATGATATTGTAATAATATTCACTGGTTATTCATAGAAAGCAAAAGGTTTGTACACAGCACCAATGTAGTTTTAAGTACTTGAGAAGATATTTTCAGGAGAGCTGTTGCAAAGTTTGCTCATTTCACACTGTGATCTTGAGAATGAGTGTGCAACAGAAATTTAAAAAACATATTTTGCTGCTTACAAGTGGCTTTTATACGAAGTAATTTTTGAACTTCAGAGGACCTTTCATGAGATTACAAAACCATCCAAGTGGATCAAAGAATGGCCTTAAAATATGTGTGTACTTTAGCTGGCAAGAGAAACTGGAAGCTCTGTGTGTACTTACTGTGCATGCGATGGACAGGACTCACTTGATTTGTGCTGTGACACAAAGACAAGCCTGATTTGTTAGCTCCATTACAGCATCATACTCATGCAATTCCACATTTTTTAGCTTGGCATGTCTGTTCACTATATCCCACATATATGCATGGGAAAAATAAATACAAAGAGGAGATTTTCCTCTACAAATGTAACCGAAACCTCTGGATATGTTGGCCATGAGTAATTAATGAATTATATGTGTAGATGCGGTGCAGGAACAGGAACAAAAGATGACGTGCTGCAGCTGGGAGGGATGCAGCACCCACACAGGCTGCTGTGCCATGTTGGCCTGGGGTGCAGCATAGTGCTGTGCATTGTGCCAGGCTTTCCATGGCCCAGCTGGTGATGGACAAAAACCCCATGGCTTCATTTCTGCTCTGTGGAACCCCTGCTAAACATGCCTCCCCAGAGGTTAAACAAGCTCAGTACTACCTGATGAAATTGCTCCACTTCAGATGTTTTTCAGAGAGAGGGAAATATTTTTTAGTCTAGTTAGTCAGGCTTAGAGTAAAAAAAAAAAAACACACCTTAGAAAAGAGTGAAAACAGGCATTAGCTAAGGGCTTCTTTGAAGACACAGCTTGTGGGGAAATGACTTTGCTGTCTCAGGTAGTTGAGAAGACAGCTTTCATTGGCAGAAACTGTCAGTGGTGGCAATGCCATGTTTGCAGGTCCAGCCTGGCCTGGGCACGCTGGAGGCTGCCGGTGGACTGGCAGCTGTCAGGTGTGAAGAAGAGTCTGTGCCTGTGGCAGCCGCATGGCTGTGCAGCATCCTGAGGCCAGCACAGCTCCTTTACTTGGCCACATCTCCCAGCAAGCTTCCAGCAAGCGTCCATGCCTGTGGGCTTACCCTCATGCTGAGCATCATGGGGCTGTGCTGAACTGTGATTTTTGTACCATGGGGCTATGGAATCACTTGTGTTTGTATGCCTGCCTAAGTTCTTTTACCTTGATGAGGTGTCTACAACAAATTCAGGACAGCAGAGGAGAACATGCAATGATGCAAGTACTGCCTGTGCCCTCATTAATTTCATTTTTCCCCACTATCAGATTGTGTGCCTTTTGAGGTGCTCGCTCACTCCTCCTCAAGCCTGCTGTGCTTGCTGCTGTCTGGTGGGTGGGATACAGGGATTAGAGCACATCCTCATCTTGCCCCTGGGCTCCGAACCATGTGCTGCCCTCACCACCTCGGAGCAGCTGCTGGTGCAGGCAGGACTCACCAGCAGCCTCCAGGCAGCCCTGTGGTGCCCAGCAGAGCAAGGCAAGGTGCAGTGGGAAGTGCACAAGGGTGGTGATGGCTGTTTTTCCACAAACCTCACCACTTAAAATTAACAACCTACAGGCCCATCCCTTCTAGACACTTTGTGAAACAACTTGCATAACCTTGAAAAAAACATGCAAGACTCCAAAAATTGTTCTGTGATTTGCTGTGTGACTTAAGGAAGAAAGGTTTAAAAGTTCTTTGAGCACAATCCTCTTATTGAAATATTTTGAAATTACAGCACTTTCACCTGCTGTATAGCTTCTTTCTTTTTCAAAGTACCTGGAGTCACTTTGGCCATCTCTACATCCTAAGCTATTTGTTGCAACATTATCAAGAGTGGATAGAAGTAAATATAACAAGTACTTTCATTTTTTGAAACCATGAGTCTTGTAGAATAGGTCAAGATATTTTAAAGTATGTGAAAAAGCGTGCTCAATTTCTTTGTGCTAACATTCAAATTGGCTTAATAGTAAAGAAAATCCTTTGCAAATATTTTTTTCTATTTCACAACTGATTTTCTGTGACTTGTAAGGTTGATTATAATTCACAACTGTCTTGGCAGCTGCTTGAATTGTTGTGCCTGCAAATCATGAAATGTCATTAGTCTCTATAGACAAGTGAAAAATTTTGACTGGTCTTTATTATTCTGCTCTTATAAAATATCAGTTATTGTTTAATTTTATGTGGGTTTTATCCCTTTTTTTTCTCCCAAAAAAAGTGATAAATATGCATAAATCTTTTAGGACAATTCTGATCCTGTAGGAATTTAAATCTATGCAAGCAAGAGTGGAGCTTTACAATCTACAGAAAGTATTTTAGCTTGTAAATTTTGTTGCACATAAGGCCTGTAGATGACCATTCAAACAAAAAGAACACTAAATATTTTACAATCATTTGCTATTGAGATTTGCAAAACCATACACATGCAGACACAGACACAAACACATTGTATTTTCACACAGACACACTGTAGGGTCTTTACCAGACTTTAACTGGAAACTAAGACAGATTATAGAAGTTTACCAAAAAGACAGAGCAGAGGGCTCAGACATAGGGAAAAAAAAAAAAAAGAGAAGTAAATCTGTATGAAATAAAGCCAGATAACAGACAACCTTTTACTGAACTTGCTTAATCCAGGAGGGGATTTGCTGCTGGATGGTGGGGAGGGGCCAGGAGACTGTCTCTGCTCCTCCTAAGTGGCACTCGCTTCATGTCACATACAAGGGGAGCAGCTGTGCAGCCTCTCCAATCCACTCCATGGCTGCAGTGATCTCTGCATAATCCATGGTAGATTTATAACTCACTCCAGGTGGGGCCATGTGAATCACTCCATCAAAATCCTACAACAAGGCTACACGATGCCAAAGGCACTGTGGACCTTCATCTTCAAAGACACTACAGGATCTCTAATACTTATGAGATGAGTAGGCATCTCATAAGAAGACACTGCTCTAGTGTCTTCTCCAGCAATCATGAGCAGCAGGTGCTTTCAAGAGTAGGAACTCTTATCAGGGGTGCTTATCAGGGGTGCTCTTATCAAGGTTCTTATCAGAACCTTGAGGTTCTGGGTCCTTTTATGCAGATGTTGCTTAAGCCAGTTGATAGTGCAGGTGTTTTGAGTTTTATTGAATATCTACCCAAGTGAAGAACAGCAAAATGGTGGTTTCTTCCAGTAGAAACAAATGTGTTTTCTGTCTCAGATCTTTGCAGTGAAACACCATGAAATGAAATGAGTAAAATTATGAGAAACCTTCCTGGAATAATTACCCATGTAGCAGAGCTAATAGGATGCAGATATTTCTATGGGCATTTTCTAAGAACCACATTGTCAATGTAGAGCTGAGCCAGAACATATACAGCAGCCACTTAAACTTGGGGGGATAAATTTCTGTAGAAGGGTCTGCTGCTGAATCAGTGGAGTTCCAACAGTGATGAATTTAGACCAATAATTACTAAAAGAAATTAAATATAGTGGACAGAGGTTATAGTACAAAATACCTGCCAGTAGTATTTGTCATGATGCCAGAAAGGATTCTGAAGTATCTTGCATCAGGTTTGCTTTTCGTCTAGTAGTAGGGCACTCAAGAGAGGAGAGACAATAAAGTCCTTATTGGAGACTAGAAAGCTTAAAATTGCTTGGCAAACACTAGCAAACTCTGGCTTAGAGCGAGGCAATTTCTGTTGCAGTCTGCTGCCATGTTTTATTTTGAGCAGGGAAGACAGCATTTCACAGTGCTGTTATCAGAGGTGGAGCAAATATACCTCCAGGAGTCACTGGGCCACTCATTGCGTAGTAGAAAGTGTATGTTCACAATGCCTAAACAAGTAAAGCCAAGAGGAAAAGAGGATAGGCAGTAGCAGTTGTTTCATGGGATACAGCACTCCACGCTTTGGTTCATCTATGTGTACAAAGGATGGAACTGATTTGGTGTCCCTATCTGTATTTCTCTCTGTTGGATGCTAGGCATCACATAAACACAGCAGCCAGTGTACATATCCATATACATTTACGCACACATATATAGTGGTCAAACTGGTATATATGTACAATTGATGTCTGTTGTGGTACCCAATATGCTTATTTTGAATGCTACTGATGGTGCAGTTGCCTGAAAACTATTGTGAAGTCTCCTGTTTCTTTTTAGGAAATGCTATTTGTAAAAGGCCTTCAGAAGTAGAACCCAGTATTTTATTTTTTGAGGATAATTAAAAATGCAGCTTTTCTTTGGCTCCACATTTTCACTCATTCCATTATTCATCACCTGGACATTTAAATCAGGATTATGCTCTCTAGTAAGATTAATTCATTAGATAACACTTCTAGTTAATTAGGGTGGGTGTCTACTAGACTTTTTCTGAAGAACACGTGTGTGCATGAAGCAGAATGCTTTGTAGGAAAAGTGAGTGTCTGAGACCAAGATCAGAACAGGATGCTGCAGGGTATATGAGAGTGCAAACATGAACATAGAAGTGCTTTTTAAGCCAATTTATAGGAAGATACTAATAGGAAAAATGCATGACAGACAGACTTTTATAGGAGTAATCATATACTAATATACACTATATACTATCATATACAATCATATACTAATATACAATAGCAACTGCTATTCAATTGCTATTCAAATATAACTATTGCATTTGAATATATGATGTGTGCAGAGTGCAGTTAAAAAATTGCAGTGAAAAAGCTAATTTTGAAGAAACTGTTAGAAAAGAGCTAACTAATTTCTTCCTATGAATAGTTCTGAGGTGGAGGTATTTGCATGATGCTGGGCACCACGATTGTTTGAAACAGTTTCAGTTGGATGCACTTGAGTCCCACTTACATCTTCTGTCCAGAATTCTTTGTACTTATCAAGAAAACAGAGCACAAAGAAATCCTGATACTTTACTTAGAAGGAAGGACAATAATTCAAAACTGTGGGATGAAATAAAATGTAGTAAAATGTAGGCTGAATATCAGGACAGACATCTTGATAATAAGACAAATTAGACTGTAAAAGAATCTGATGTAAGCTTGAGAGTCATTTAAACTAGAAAGAACCAAGCTGCATGACATATACTGTACAGAACAACACTATACTCATGGGAAGATACAAGATGATATCATATGTCTTTTCCATCATATTTTTTAATGTCTATAGTCTGGGATAAAACATACTTTTCTGGAGTGAGGTCAATATTTTCAAGCCTAGCACTGGCATTTGGATCTAGTTTAAAGAAGTATATGTAATCAGTCACAGGGAACCTTTTCAAAACTCTAAGACATGATGCAAGAGGAGCTGAGATGTTACTGTGTTGAATCAACAGACTGTTTAAAAAAGCAGGGCTTAGCTAGGAGCACACATCTATATAGAAGTTAGTCTTACAGTGCTCCATTGTCCATTTCCTACATATTACTATAACAAAACTCATAATGGTTCAAAATGACAGGGTACTGGTTTTGTGATACCAGTAATTGAGTCCAAAGCCTCTGAACAAACCTGCATGTGGATCTTGCAAAGCATGTTATGGTTTTGGAATATATGAAACATAAAAAATTTATAACGCCTGAGTTTTATCCCTTTCACATTACTACACAGCATATCTGCTGTTTCTCCTAGCATTGTAAGAATTAACACCGAGAGCTTACAGTGAAGATATGGACTGTGACAACTGCATTTTGGATGTAATTTGACTGTTAGCTGCTGACCTTGAATATGTAACACATACAAAAATAAGAATATGTAAGAGCTTGTAGCTTTTGTGCTCGCAATATGACATCAATATTCCCCTCTCAGCACTACAAACATGGCAATTAGAAATACTAAACATATATGTGCATGTGTATATATATATATATATATATATACATATATATATATGTATAGTAGGTAACTACACAGTAGATTTCCTTAATGCTATTTACATTGATTCTTTTTTTTTTAAACAAAACAAAAAAAATCTTTGTCTGTATAAGGGGAACATAAAAGTATATTTCTCTTACCTAAAACTAATTGGTTGTGTAAAATCTGAGTGAAGAATGACAAAGAAATTACAATTAAGCATAACCTCATCCAGTCAAAGAAATTAAAATTTCCAGGCTATGTATGTACAGTGGAAGAAGACGATACAGAGATAGGGTGGAGTCTTACAAAGCATTCAGCCCATGTTCAGCCAGCTGGGTAAGCCCAAAGTCCATGAAGTCCTCGGCAATGCTTCTTGCATTGCAGTAGGCTGCCGAGGGAAGTGGTAGAACCACCATCCCTGGAGATATTCATAAGGCATATGAATATGACACTTGGAGACATGTTTGTGCTGGGTTAATGGTTGGACTCAGTAACCTTAGAGAACATTTTCAGCCTTAATGATTATACGATTCAATTTGGTGGCTTCAGGTCTTCAGAAACAACTACCTAATATTAAATAGAAATCTGAGAAACCTAAATGCAATTTTGGCCACTTGATTTTGGAGCTCTTTCTTCTCCCTCTGATATCATTATGAGTTGTACATTTATTTAAGAGGCAGTTACATAATATGCTTTTTAAAATCTCACTCATAGCACACAGGTTATGCACGTCTTTTTTTTTTTTTCTGAAATATGAGCTCTGGACCCCTCAGGAGACAGTATAAATGATCAGCAGGCATGGCATTCATGGGGGGTCCTGTCACCCACCATCAGTTCTGGCTAAATCCTCTGCTGTGTGATGCAATGTCATGAGGCACAGGGTACTTTCTGAAACAGGCTAACCATTTGCATCTTTATCTGGGTATTTCAGTTGGTGTCACAACACTTTATTTTCAACTTGGTGAACTGTGAGTGCAAAGTGGTTGGTTAGCATTTCTTGGTCTCCAGAGCATCTAATAAAAACTACAAAACTACACTAATAAAAATAACTTAAAATAACAGAAAAGGGTGAGCCTTATCACATCCCAGTTACTTAAGGTCTGGTTGTATAGCTTCACCACATTTAATTTGAGTGTGTGAGATACCTTGAAAATTATAAGTCATAATTATAAAAAAGGTGATTTGTTGATACTTTTTCAGTAAAAGAGTAGTTCTAGAATCAAATGCATTCTTATATTAGTAGAATTTATAGAGGTTTTCCTAGTTGATCTGTCACAGCATAGCCAGACAAAAAATGTATACATTTCAGTTGATCATTGCTGGAGAAATATTTAGCATAGCCCTATTTTGGAGTGGAGAATCCCTAAGTTCCCCCAGGAGTTGCACCTGACAGAGAATACAGAGAAGTTAATAATGCCAGACTTCAAATTGTAGATGTAAAGCTTGGTCTGAGCTGCATCTGTTTCTTGGAAGCCTTTCAAATGTTGATTATAACCTAAACAGGCCCATGGGGTAGGCTTTGAGACTTGCATGAGTTTCAGCATGTTCTTGTGGCCTCAGGTCTTTTCAGCTTTTGTCTAAGGAAATATTTCAGTCCAATTTGACCTCAGGTAGGAAGGGGCAATACTTTTCCTGTGTTTGCTGATGTGGTTTGTGCCATGTTTTTGGAATCTAGCTCACACAGTGAGAGTCAAGGGCGATTTCTAGATGTCACGATACATCAGCGAAAGTAATTAGAGAAAGAATGTGAGCTGGCACTTGCATTAGTACTGCGTAGTAATTAATAGCATAGCTCAATCTTGCTGGCTCCTATAAAAATCTGCAGGCTTGACCCAGAGCTTCTGCTTTCCTTTCTGCCTGCTTGACCCTGAGTAACTATGGCATCCCACACTTCTGAGCAGTTGTGGAGGAGGCTATTTTGTCTGGCATTAGACAGCCCCAGATAGTACTCTAATGCTCAACACCTGCTATGACTCCTTCACTTCTTGTTATCTCCACCACAGCTTTTATATGTGCCTTTTTGCAATTTGTTGAGTGGAATAGAGAGGAAGAAGGAACGGAAGGGGAGAAAGTAGGGAGGGAGAGAAGGAAGGAAGGAGGGAACCTCACTGTCCCATACAAGGTGAATGCAGGGAACTGGTGTTTCACTCACACACCAGTTTCAGAACAGTAAGTGCGAGCACCCTACAAGCCGTGGGCAACAGTAACTCTGTTCAGTCTTCTCTCTTGTGTGCTGATCTAGAAGAATCTGAATACTTTCATCTCAGCAAAAATACATTCTCCGTCTACTGTGGCTCTTCCAAAACTGAAAGAGTTTTCATGGAGGTTTTTCTGTCTCTATGACTGCAGAAATTGAAGACATTGTGAGTCACTGTTCCTGAAAGACTGGCAAGACTGTATTTATGAAACAAACCCATATTTACACTAATAAAAAGACCTCATTGGTAGACCCCTCTCTTAAAACATTTGAATGCCTACCTAAAGGCTCTCCTTGGCTAAGTGTTTCTTTCCCAACAGCTGTTGAGAACAGGCCTGATATCACTGTGGCTCACAGGTGACTGGAGTCATTGACCAGCTGTTTTCTGAAGCAGTCACAGAAAGAAAGATCAGCTTAGTGGACTGGACTTGTGTTTTAATTAAATGTTCTATTAAATCAGGCTCTCGTAGTGGTAGCTCCCGTAGAGCAAATGTAGATCCACATATGGAACAAATAAATGCCAAGATGTCAGTCTGCTCCTCATAGATCTGGTTTGGTCGCCATATAGATTTTATTTCAAGAGGATGTACATTTATCATTCCTCCTGACCAAACAGTGGCAGCAGAGCAGAGCATATCCTCAGATGCTGCAAACCATCACAACTTCACTTATACCATTTTACCCAAAATGAAAAGTTGGGCTAACCCTAGGCACCCTGGGTTTGGCACACAGAAGTTTGTAAATGAAGTGTGCCCTTGACCTCTGGACCTAACAGCAGTCTTTCAAGGAGCAGGCTGTCTGCCTGCAGTTCTGACTGCTTCCTGTACATGTTGGCAAAAGGGTAGCAATCCTGGAACACAAAATCCACTTTACTAAATTGCAGTGAGAAAGAAAAAAGCGGACAAGAGATCAGGAGAGTGTGAGGTGTTTACAGGGCATCTGCTAAATTTTTGGTACACATTGGCTGATTCCTTGGTTGCTGATCCAAGTATCCTTTTGCAAGTGACAGCTCAAAAAAGTTTCAATCAATAGATTAAGAAATGTGTTCAGAAGAAATTTGGCACAAGGACTTCAGTTCCATCAGAAAGCAGTCATTGTCTGGTTATAGGGTCCCCAGTACATGAGATGATGTGTGAAATAGTAGCATATCTTCCATACCCAGGGCAATACTTTAGTATCAAGAAACATTAAACCAGCAAGTTTCAAGTCCTGCTCAGGGTAATCTTTTTAGTCCATGGTTTGTTTGTTTGTTGGTTTGGTTTGGTTTTTTTTCTGTTTGATCACTTTACAGATCCATTATGGGAAAAATTCTTTTTCTTCCTTATAGTGTAGCTCTAGATAAAATATTCTACACAGATCAGACTGTTAAACAATATCTAGTATATACATATAGGAAATAGGAAAGTCATTAAAGGATTTTCAGGAAGTATGCCTCCAAAGTTTCCATTTCTATTTTAACCTTAAAAATTACTGTAGCATGCTATTTTAAGTCAGCCATGTTGGATTTGATGAATTGGTGAGTGCTGATGGTGTATGACACTGTGCAGACAAGCAAACATAGGAGTCAGATAATTTATTCTGTCTCTCGAATTTTTGTCACGGTAAATAGTTGACTCTTTAATTATGATGCAAAACCGCATTTGGCTTTTACTTTTTTGTAAAAGACAGCTGGACAAGTTTGGTGGGTTTTTTTTTGGTTTTGTTTTGTTTGTTTGTTTTGGGTTTTGGTTTTGGTGGTGGTGGTGTTATCTTTCTTCACCAGGATAAGTTCCTGAGGTAGCATTTCTCTCCAGGAAACAGACTTTTGTTTTGGAGTGAGATTCTAGAAGGAAGGGATTGCCTTGCACGGATTGTAATCCTCTTTGTTTCAGAATAAGTATGTACTTGCAAATAAAGCATCTTGTACTTAGAATTCCACAGATGTCATCTCTCTGACTAAACTATGTTATGGATATTTATTTGCACTGAAGATATCAGTTTCTGAGCTAGTGACTCTAGAGTCCTTCAGAGCCAAGAGAAAAACAGATGCTGCTAGCACAGAACTAATCTCCTTCTAAAGCAAATATGAAAAGGAGGTCAGATGAATGGCATTCTTAACATGGAGGACACAAGAAATAAATGAAATAGAAATACTCTTGGAGAAACAGGAGAGAGTTCATGTCCTTGTTTTGCATGATTTCAAAGTGGAATGAAATCAGGCCCTTCTGAACTATCAACACTCAAGCACAGGTGGCCCTCCAGGATCCCCTGGTCTCCAGTGTTGGGGTCTCTGCACACTCTTGAACTAAGACATGGATCCTATGAACTTCCATGGGAATTCCCATTATTAAAAACTGACATTGGTGTGATGTTGGATTTTTAAATTATTTCAAAACTGCTGTCCAATTACAGCAACATTATTCAGGTCCACTGAAACAAAAAAATGTCCTACATTTATACAAGCTTTTGCTTACACATGCTTCAATTATGTGCTGCTCCAGTTTCTGTGACAAAAAAATCCATGATGATGGGAAACACAAGTTTGCTTTTCAATCAGATTAAATCAGTTGAGCAAGATTAAGATTACTGGAAAGATTAACACACTTGAAGACATGTTTTCTGCAATCATTGAAGTCACATGCAAAATGCAAACAACTCCTGCAAAGTCTCTATGAATTTCCAGAACAGCTTGTTAAAAGTTACCTTACAATCCAAGCCAAGATAACCTTATCTCTCTGGAGGTATTTCTTTTCACACTCTTACAGATACTTCACCTTTTTGCTTGTCATGAGTTCAGTAAGTTCAAGGATCTCAATACCTGGAGGCAACTTCCACAATGTCAGTAGTTGATTTGTTGTCATGCAAAACAAAAAAGTCTTCTTGGTCTAACCTTGGAACTTCTTAGTAAGCTTGTTCAGTTGTATAATTTTGTCATATTTTTGGCACATGTTCTTAGTATTCATAATAAATATTGTGTTTATAATTACACTATTATGCTTTTCACTGAAGAACAATTTCAGATTTTTCAATTTTCTTATATTTATTTTTTTTAATCAGTTAAGGGCATGCCAAAACCAGATTTCTTATTTCTGAATTACTGGTAGGTATAGTATTAAGCTCATCGTGATGCACTCGCATCATCATGCAGAAATATTTTCTTATTTCTTCTGTGCATTATGCTATCAATCTATTTTATCATTATTGGACTAAATTGGGCTAGATACCACTGACAACTTCAATGTGTTTATATAATATGTTTATATTGCTGTTTTCTCTCCAAGTTCTGTACATCTTTATTTGTCCTTTCTGTCCTTCCCTAATTTTGGATGTGATGTCTGTTCACTCAATAAATTGTTCTGTGCTCAATGGCTTGATAAGTTAACTGGCATGCCCTATGTTTGAAGCATTTATAAAACAAGGCATACCAGCTGGATCTAAAGCAATTTTATCTGTGATTTGGCTTTTCAGAAGGTGAAGATGTAGAAACTTGCAAAAATGAAGCTGAAGTCACCAGCTCTGAAAGGCCAGTAAGGCTAATTTGACAGCTTGCCTTTAGTTCATTAGATATCCTAGGTTTGAAGGTGAATTCAGTTCTTTGTATGGTTTTATAACTCTTGAAATCTACTTTTACTTGGTTTTAAAGTGCCTATTGTGTCTTGGTGTTACAACTGAGATATGAATTGTGCTATTTGGAGAATGTCAAAAAGTGCATTGTCCTAGGTGTCATACTTAATTTCATCATTGGCCTTGGTGACTGACACATCACCTTGTGTGTACATCCCTTGTACTAACAAAGCACCAAGTTACTAAACATTTTGATTCTCATTTAGTATGAGAAGACTCCTGGCAGATTTTTTCCCTTTTCTTTCTTTGTTTAATGAGTGGTTTTATTGTAGTGGTTTTTATCTTATTGTAATGTTGGCAACAAAGAATTGGAATTACATGTATGTAATTCTTTAACTTTTAAACAGAATGTTTATTATATTCTTCTGGCATGGCTTTCTCTAATCCTCTTCTGATTATTATGAGCTGCTACTTATTTTCTGTCTTCAAAGAATTCCATGAAAGTCATCATGAAAGAGAATATTTAGTTTATCTAATCAGGGTTGAGCAAATCCAGAAATGCCTCCCAAGTCCATAAAACTGCTATTTTTTAATCTTCATCTCAATATATTCTCCTCAATCACAGTAACTTCTGAATTTATCCATTAAGGCATTAACAGCTTGCACATTTGCATCCATAAATGTAGGCTGAGGGTATGTGTACTCCAGTGAGTAATCTCAAATACTCTAGTGATTGCAGTACTGAAAGATAGCCCATCTGCTTTTAATTAATAGGCTGAAGGTCCTAGAAGGACATTGAAATAACTGAGCAGATAAATGAAGAAACTTCTAAACAGAGAAAAAGAGTCAGTATTTCAAAAGGGAAGAACAGATAGATCAAGTGCACCAGTTGATCACAAATGGCTGTCTCTATCAAGTCCTTCCAACACAATGAATGACTTCTTGTAAATCATAAAATAACAATGCCACAAACATATACACTGCATTCCCTTTCCACTGAACTTCGCTGGCACTTGGGTGCTTTGTTCCAGCTCAGGATCTATTGTCTTTAGATTAAAGAGCTGTTATAATTCACTGTTTGTTTAGAAACAGATTAATGATTTCCCTCCTGTTTTCTCAGACACAGACTTTACTCTGCCTACTGTGAGTCATTAAAAATACTGGCCCTGATGCCCTAACCAAAAGATCAAAGACGTAAAATCAACCAACTTTGACATAAAACAGATGACATATTTTAGCTAAGGTTATATTTGATATGGCTTTATTATCTA
This sequence comes from Campylorhamphus procurvoides, assembly GCA_013396655.1. Taxonomy (NCBI): domain Eukaryota; kingdom Metazoa; phylum Chordata; class Aves; order Passeriformes; family Dendrocolaptidae; genus Campylorhamphus; species Campylorhamphus procurvoides. Next base: position 410,200 of record WBMV01008585.1, read on the forward strand.
CATAGTTCTACTGATAAAGAACAGTATGTCAAAGATAAGAAAAGTAAAATGGCTGTGACTTTTGCAGCAATTGAACTATACTCCCTATTGAGACAGCTATTTAACATAGCTGGAAAAAAGCAAAGTAAACACAGAAAGCAGACAATTTACAAAAAAGTTGTAGTTGCCAATTAGCCACTTACCTCTTTTTCAGCTTCTGGAAGCAATAGATTAAATGTAAGGGTTACTGGAGATACTGGCATTTAATTTCTTTGTCTGTTCCTGCAACACAGCATCACCACCATCTTCATGACCATCTTTGTAATGCTGCCCAGTTTGTGCCTGTTATCCTTCGACATCCATGAATACTTTCATGTATTCTTTTCCCAACATGTGCCTGGAGTTGGTGTCAGTGACCTAGCAGGTCTGCTTTGGCTCAACCTGTTGTCAGGTGAAGTCTATAAATGTGAATAACTCACAGCTGGAGAATGTCTGACTAGCCATGTCTCTGCTACCTAGCTCTTGACCCTTGTGTCCTTTGTGTCCCATGCAGTTCTTCTTGCCCTCGTGACTATTCTTTGTGTGCTTTTTTGGGTTTCATTTCATGGTATCTGAAATAAAATGATTGCTGTTTTCCAAAGTACCAGTGGCATCACCAGCATGAAAACTGAGATGTGGCTACAAAGGTAACCAGAATATAGGGAGATACAGGGTGAAGAAAACCAAACCTCATGCAGCACTGACCAAATCTCATACAGCACTGACCATGCTGTCTAATGTATTCCTACAGTAGTGCTGTGGATGATAACTTATTCTGTGCTTATTCTGTGCTCTTTTTATCCTGGAGTCTTTGTCTAAACACTTACAGAACTATGTCAGGCTTGATATTGTGATCATTTTCCTGGGGAACCTGTTCCAGTGTTGACCACCACCTAGGTGAAGAATCTTTTTCTAATATCCAACCTAAACCTCCTCTGACACAGCTTCATGCAGTTCCCTTGGGTGTTGTCACTGGTCACCAGAGACAAGAGATCAGTGCCTGCCCCTCTACTTTCCCCCATGAGGAAGCTGTAGACTGCTACAAATCCCCCCACAATCTCCTCTTCTACAGACTGAACAGACAATTTTTCCTGGTCTGTGCAACCAGTAACAAGAGTTGCAAATTCTGCCTGCTATGAGCTACCTCCTTGCTCTGGCTGAGACCATCTCCTCTCCAGGGCCACTGAGCTTCAGTGGGATATGGGACAGATCACCCCAAGGCTGTCTCTCTGACCTATAAGTATGTGTCAAAAAATAAATATTTAAGAAAACCATGAGCAACACATTCCTCAATCTGTTGTAAGGCTGGCATCAGTGCCAGTAATTATCAGCATGCAAACTGAAGACAGCCAAACTGTTAGGATCACATCCTCAAGGGGTTTTCAGCTGACCACTAAATCCAGATGCTGAAGTATTTAGTGCCAGTACTTATATCTGTACTTTCTAACACACTGAAATATTTGTGCTTAAGAGACAGGATATCATTGCTATCATATGGTATCAAAGATATGTACATTTATAATCAGAATAGATTTTTTTCCCAATTAAAACCAGAATAATAAAGCAGAACCTGAAACTTTAGTTTTGAAATACTTTAAATTATTTTGCCATTAGTTCTTTGCTAAATCTGTTTAGGTCAAGAAATATACCCTGATATCACACATATTAACTGCACATACTTTCAAAATGCTTTCATTGTGCTATGGGAGATGCACTGTTAATTCTTGGAATTGTTCATAGGGTCAAATCATATAAAAATAATCAAACCCATTTGTGAGGGGTTTGTGCCATGCAAAATAAATGTCAAAAATACATAAAAGCCTTCTAAATTAGTCTCTTTAAAAAACTGTCAGAAATAGGTTGTCGCCCAAGCTGAAGTGGCACCAATGAAAGAGATCTGGCAGATAACTGGAGATGACAGGTGGAGAGAGACCAAGGAAAAAGGAATTGATTGGTTATATGTGAAATGTGACTGACAACTGTCCATGATATCTCTGTTGAATACCCTTCAACTGAGGTTTGTCTTGCTTAAGATATTAAGCCTCACATCTGCATATTCTTTAGAAATAGGCCTGCCAGGAGGATTTGCACAAGGAATAAATGCATCTTTGTCTCTCTCTTTATGCATGTACACACATGTGTGTGGAATAAAATACCATTTTAAGGTGAAAGCCAGGAATCCCAAGAAACTCAATAGCAATCAACTTATTCTCTTATTCCAGTTTTTCTCCTTTACCCCCCACTTCCCAGATAGTCCTCAGCTTGATTTCTGATTTCTCTAGGACTTGTGTGGATATGTGTATTGGGTTTGGTTGAATTGGAGTTCATTTGCCTTAACAGCCCTCACAGTTCTGTGGTTCGCATCGGTAGCTAGAAAGGCAGGAAAGTTGTTAAGAATGTATGAAGCTATTAGTCTAAAGTGCTAAGAATTCCATTATAAACAAATATGTGAAATATAAACATTGAATATTTTTTTTAAAATGGAGTCACTAATGGTCTCTAAACTATACTAAGGTTTACTTGTCGTAGCACAATTGGAAGAGAATACTCTTTTTCTCAGGGAAAGTGCAGGTATGCGCAGAAAAAGGCAAAAGGAAAAAAAGTCAAAATGTGCTGTAATAACTCCTCACAACACTTCACATCAATCTTTCATAGGTTCATGTTCCTCTACTTTGTTTCCCCAACTCCACTTATAATGTTTATAATAAAACATAGCTGCCAGAAATATGGTGAAAGATAAAGGGTAATTTTAAAGTAGTTTTGCAAATGCCTGTCTATATATTCCTGTCAGGTCATTTTTCAGAAGAAAACAAAACAAAACTTCCCCAAACAAACAAAAACCTCACCTTTCAATATAGGGTAAAATGTGGTCCTTTAACTGACATATGAGCACTGTATGTTTTTTAACCTCTTCTTTCCTGAATTCAGAATTTTTCTGATTATGGTATGTGGGATGCTCTATATCCACTGAACCATGCTGTGCTGTATTAAGCATTACCAGCCCTAGAGAAAAGAGGTCAAAAATCACTGTTATACATTTTCTGGATTTAAAGTATTTGTGTCTTAGTCTGTCACATGTGGTTAATAAAAAAGCATCATCAAACCCAAAGTGAACTTTGTGTTTTCTCTTGAAAATTTACCATTTTAATCCCACCTAAAGCAGCACCACCCAGAAAATGGCTGTAGGCTCACCTCAGTCCCTAGGGATTGAAACCCTCATCTTCTCTCTTTCCCAGGGATTGCTTTAATCATTAGCTGGACAATAACTGGGGAAAGGAAGGGAAAAGATTAACTTCCAACATTCCCACAGAGGTTACTGACCCTTGTGAAAATGATGTTCAGACATCATTTTCACAGGAGGCGGAGAAACTCAGGCTTAGATGATATAATGTTGTTTGGGCTCCTGTGCTAGCCCTGCTTGGCATGGTGCACACTCCGGGATCATGGGATGTAACCCTGTTGTCTGTTTGGGTGGCTTTCCACTTATGAGAAGTGTAGGGAGAGGAGGATAGGAAAGATTAGGGGAAGGCTTTGGCTGCAGCTGAAACACTCTCTTCTCAGTCATTTTAAGCTTATAGTACTTTCCTCAGTAAAAACATGTTCTCTATGTTTGAAGCACTATACAGTGACTCTGATAGTTGGACTGATAGCTTACGCTGCCCACAGTACTGTTACGGCAGATTTGCACAGTGTAGTAGAATGGATTGTGTTGGAAAGCATTTAAGTTCAGGTTAGAGTCTCGTGGCTTCTTCAGAAATTTGACTTTAATTAATATGTCTAGGGCCTGGCCAAAGTCTAGCACCTGCACCGGCTTTTAATTCTAAAGTCTGATGCTGTGCTGTGCTCTAAGAAAAAAAATTGAATGTCACCCATAATGGGTAAAAATTATAATCAGAAAAGAATGAACGTGCGGAAATCAGAACTGTATTTTAAATACAAAAAGCAAACACAGTTCTTACAATGAAGAATTTAACATGCCTAATTTCATTCCAGAGTAAGTTTGTGTATTAATATTTGTGTCAATTGTGAACACTAAAGTATGTGTATCTACACCTGGGTACAGAGCTGTGATGGGTGAGGATCAATATACCCAGAAAGCTGCAACTGATATGACTATAGCATTTGTTGGATGTGTGACAGAAAAAGTCAAGTTATTTTCTTACTTTATTCTAGATTAACCATGAATATGAGAAATAGCCTGGTATGGTATAAATCCTCAGGAAATATCTGTGGAATGCAGACATTCAGTTAATATAACATCCAGTTAATGTAATCAGTCATCAGGGGTTACTTTTACTCAGTGCAAACAGCATAGAGAGAATATTTGTCTGGCAATGAACCCCACAGTTTTATAGAGCCACTCTTCTGTGCCAGTTATCAGTTTCTCTTTTATGTTCCCCTCCCTTCTCAAGTGATCTCCCCAACAAAACTTCTCTGAACATATGTGGCTTGTTTGTTGACTCATTGACTCTTGCTCAAAAAGACTACAAAATTTTGTCAGAAAATTCAGTAAACAACATTTGGTTGTTTACCAAATCCAGCAAATGTCTGAGCACATGCATAGTATTTACTGTGCAGTTGTTCTGTAATGGAGAATTCCAACAAGATCACGTGAGAAGGGAATCTTTAATTATTTCAGCCACTCATAATTAGTTTAATGATCTGAACTTACTTGGTTGATTAGGATGTGGTAAATGGTCTAACATGTTCTGGCTTCTTCATTGATTTTTAAAGTATCCCATGTAATGTTAACATTTGACAAGTTTACTCATCACAGTGTGATGAGCGATTTTCACATTCCTTTGCTACCCTTCTGTGTATGCATATTTTGGATAACACATCCCATAGCAGCATCACAGTGTGGAAAGGTTCTGTTGCAAGTCTCACAATTTTATTTTTTATTGTGTAGGAGGTGAAACATAGTGTTACACTGGGAAAAAAAAACGGTGTGACATAGGGTTTCCTTATTATGTAATTCTTCTTATGAGATGTATAAGGCTTTGATATTGTTAGCTGCATTGCATTAATAGTCATGCATTCAGTAGTGTACTACAAACTACTCTGGTGGACCCCTTAACTTTCTCTTTCAACATCTGAATAAATGCTAAAGAACTCAGTTGGGAGAGGGAAAGGTAGGAAAAGAAACAGAGTACATCAGGCATTATGTAGAACTGCCCCATCCTCACACAAGCCAGTTCTGCTAGTCGTGAAGCAGCAGTGGGGCAGGTCTGTGCGTCTGGCCCTATGTCCACATAGTATGTGAACCATCACAGAGCTCCTGCTGACTGATCTGAGCTTCCCCTGGTCCTACCCGCTTGATTTCTTGTACCCTCTTTGGGGAAAAGTATTAAATGAGTCTGCTGTGTACTCTAGATCCACTTTTATTTGATTAAAAGACAGAGCTGCCAAATGACTGATCTTTTCATAGGTTTAGAATCTATGTCTATTTCCACTTGGCTGGTTGTGGAGTTCTACGTTTCTTCTAGCCTTCTTGCAAAAAGCTTTGCATTCAGTTCTGTGTAGTGTTACAAGTAACAATTATTTAGACTACAGTACAGAGTTAGTTCCAGATGCTTCCGGTAGCGGGGAAACTTCCTGTTCAAAGGCAATCTTTCACATGCAATTTATACACAAGCATGCTGTGTGTGCTATATTTGTATCACAACCAAGAACTGCAAAACAGCAGGTTCATTTATAAGGATGTAGGTCCTTTTCCACTAAGCCCGCCTCCAGCATTTTCTGCAGTCCCTGGCTTTGGGTGCTTCATGACTGGCTTTTAGGAGAGTTCCGTTGTCTTCTGATGCTAAATACACCAGTGGCAGCAGCCTCCTTTATGGCATCTGTTGTGACACTTTCAGTTCTTCATAGAAAGCAGAAACAAGAGCACAAAGGGATATACTTTGATTTCACAACTTCTGTTTTTGATTCTAACATATTTTCATGTCAAGATTTTTTTCATCTCTTTTTTTATGCTGATTCTTTGCCAAGATTCTATGCTGCCATTTGCACATGTATGTTACAGACCTAAGTTGCAGGGATCTGAGGCAAGCAGTTAGTAAGGCCATGCGCACAAAACTGTATGTACCACTGAACATGATGCACCTCAGATCAGTGACCTTTGCCTTAGTACCTGCCTAAATCTTTAAGGGCCTTAAGTTCAAGATGGAAAATCATGTTCTCAGGGATTCCCACGTTCCCATTCTGCATCACTGTCAAAATCTCTCAGACAGTTTAATCTGAGTGTTCCACTAATGTGCCACTGGATTGTACAAACATGAGTTCATCTCCTGTTACTAGAAATAAGCTTCAGAGCATATATAATGCATATCCACAAGATTAGGCTCTACATAAAACACAGTGGCAGAAAGTGCTTTTATTTGAAATTAAAAGAGAGGAAGACCTACAACACTGTCACTAATCCAGCACTTACACTTTTGAAATGGAGTCAGGTGCATTGGAGACTGATTTGTGTCCTTTAGATGTTTAATGTATAAAATTTAAATTTATATGACTGTATAAACATTAGAATTCATTATTTTTAATACTGGAGTAGTCCAGAAAACTTCCTTGTGTAAGATAGCTCACTGCTTGCTGCTACTACTAGGTTAAAATCATTAGTATTAGGACAGTTTTCAGTTTATGTACCGCTTTCCAAAACATGCAGTCACTGGAGGGACAAGCAGTATGGCTGTATGAGGCTGCATGTATGGAGCTGTTAGTATTCTCATGCACATCCAGAAGGTTTCTGGGGCAAAGGAACTCAAAATAAATTCAGTCTAGATGCCAGTAGACCCCATACTCGGTGGCTGTGGTCAACTGTCAAGGCAGAGGGGTGGCTCTTTCTCTGAAAGGTGTGTTCAAATCTCTTTTCACTTGTGGAAAACACAACAAACATTAAACTGAGTGGGTAGACCCCTTCTGTTTTCTCTTTAGCAGATTCCCTCTCATGCTGGAGTTACTTCAAAACCTTTGTATCATTTTCTTCTTGTGCCATCATATCTACAGCCCTTGTTAAAGCCCCTATAACAGGGTCAGCTTGGTAGAAGGAGTCGCTGCTTAGTTAGAGAAGACAAAATATGTCAGAAACAAAATAGAGGAAAATGGGCTGAAAAACCTGCCCCAGTCCTGGTTTTGGTCTAGTGTTTTTCTGGATGGCAGCAGAGTCCTGTCTGGATGTTGAGGAAGTCCTTTTCCTCCTGCCACCACAGAAATTTGGCATTTTGCCTCTTGGCTGAAATGTGTGTTCTGCTGCCCATGCTGAGGTCTCCCCATCACATCCTGGTCCCCTGTTCTGCGGATGGTGGCTGGGAACTATCCCTGGTGTTCCCCACCCAGCACAGCTCTCTGACCCTGCAGGCAGGGCGGGGAGCCCTCCACCTCTGCTGCAGTTCAGCAAAGGATCCTAACAAGTGGAGCGCAGGAAGGAAAGGGCAGACCACGAGGCAAGGCAACAGCAGTGTTGTCAGCAGCCAGGCTTTGTGTCTTTGGCCAATAAACACATTAGTAATAGTAGATTAGGGATGGTTAAGCAAGCAGGCAGGCCTGGCATGTGGCTGGAAGTCAGCTAGGAGCTGGGACCAGGAAGGGGAGAGAACAGAGACAGGGACCAGGCTTGGGAGGCAGCGACAGAACAGACAGTCCACCTGATTCTCTTCCTTACCTACACCTCCCAGGTATAGCTGGCATTTTGCTTTCTTGGTCTTTTCTGATCCCATTTTCATCTTGTCCATGTGCCATCAAGACAAACTGACTGTCCCTGTGGCTGAGCAGCAGCCTGCTCAGATCATCCTGTCCTCCAGCATTCCGACAATCAAGCCAAAACGTCCATATTCTAGACAAAATTTCCTGACAAGATGGGTGTCCTGAAACAACTAGTGGGCTGCACTTGTGTAGTAGATGAAGTCATATGACATCTCTGTGACCTACTGTGAGCAACTGGTTGGTTCATAGAAAAGGTTGCACTGGCCAGATGTGGTCTATGATTCAGTTTCTGGGCTAGACATTACTGGGACTGGTGGATGTAAGTAGGAATTCTCTGGAGAAGGTTTGGTAGCTTTGAGTACATTGAAGAGAAGCTATGTGAATCTTTCTCTGGGTCTAACATCATTTCCAAGCTACAGGAATCACAGAAAAAGCACAGGAGAATTGCCCAGACGTTCGGTGCCCTGTGTATGGGAATGACTGTCATCATGCTCTCTACTGACATTGTCATTAAGAAGTTAGACTGACCAAATCAGGTCAATCCAGAGTTCCTGCTAAACAAGTGCACTGTCTTCAAAAGTGCCCCACAATTAGGAAGAGAAGAAGAATAAAACCAGACTTGTGGTAATAATTCCTAAAAATGTTCCTCCAGCTTCCAGCATGCTGTGTGGCAGCTGGGGTAGTGCACTGAGGGGGAGGGAGAAGTTTGGATTTCCCTCATGCTGCCTTCCATCCACATGACACATAGTTTCATCCCACATTGCAGGAATATCACAAAAGGGATAGAAAAGTGGCAGCTGTTTTGATCGTGAGCTGTGGAATTCCTGAAACTAAGGATGGATGGTGACAGTGATGCGTAAATGTCCAAAAATGCCCAAAGATTTTCTAAAGAGAAGAATGAGGAGCAGAAATCAGAAAATATTGTTGCATGTATGGTATTTTCATGTTAGTGTCTTCTGCTGCTACTTTTGAAAATATGAAAACCTTGTATATTTCCTCAAAGTAAGGTTCAGGTGTTATGGGAGTTGTGCTGATACTGAGCACAAGTAAACCATGATCATTCGTTCATAAGATGGTATTAGTCAGAATTTTGCAAATGTTTCAGTTGTTGCAGTTTCTCCCTGTGCTTAGAATAGAAAATAACCATGGTGACTATAGCCTCTCCTGTGAAACACTGACTTTTGGAGTCCTGCCTCTTGTGCATTGGCTTCTGCTGTGATTGTATCTGTATGTGTTCCTTATAATAAATAAGCAGAGAAACAACTTACAGAAAACATTCCAGTCAGGACTGTCAGGGGACTGTAAAGTTCATGACCATTAATTCTTCCTCCTCAAACATTTTTTGCATCAAAAATTGAATGAAGTGATGAGCCAAGGGGGAGGGCTTGTGAAAAGCTTATCAGGAATAAATATTTGGAAAACTTTGCTATAATAGCATAATTCCTGACAAGTTTATCTTAAAAACCTCTTGTTTTATACTATCTTCCAGCCCAGAACTTGCACAAAAATGGACATTCAAAGTGGTTTCATCTGAAGCATATTCAGGCTTTCCATATGTGTTTCTAATGTTTCCCTAGACACCACTTTGAACTATTTAGGAAATCTCCAGGGCAGTGTTTGTTTAAGATTGGTGAACAGAATGGTGCTGCAGCCTGGGAACTACACAAGCAAAAGAGAAATACTGTCCTCATGAAATACGCTGTGGATGCTTTGAATTGCTTTGTATTATAGCTGATGCTAAAATTAGCATTGGAGTGTTTTTGTGGGAGCACAGGGAGTATGCTGCAGCACAAGCAGAGCTCCAGTGGCAGCACCCAGGCTTGGATGGGGTGGGAGCTCCCACTTTTCTCATGCCTGTAAATGCCATGTATCTCTTACATTTCATAATTTAAAAGAGTATTACAATCACCCTGTGCTGAAAATATAAAGTGCCTCAATTTCTTTTTGAGCGCATGAAAAAGTAATTATTTTTTCTGTGTTTTAATGGTTTCATCCTTGCAAACCATGTTGTAAGTTAACACTTTTCACATGAGCAAAGGCTGCAGGAACTGGTCCTTGCATGTGCAGGGATACTTCACATGGAAGAAAAGAGACTGCATTTTATTTTCACTTTCCAGCAAAGGCTTGTTATTAGCTATTCAGAGTATTGACTGAGTAAATACAGACAAAAAATGAGAGTTTTCTCGCAGGTTGTCTTGACTGTTTATTATGTCTTTCTAAAAAAAAGAAAACTGTGTCTAGAACTTCCATGCTAAAGGCATGTTCCTACTTATAGCTGTGCTCCAAACCTCCTATGCTCATATGTTCTCAGGCTCCTTAGGAATGTGGAAACAGATTTTTTATTTAAGGAAACAGGAAAACGATCAGGATAAGCTTGGCCATGCTCCCTGTGTTTTTATACAAGGAAAAGGAGCAGGACAAAAAGTGCAACCATAGCTTTGCACGTTGTCTAGAAACAAATAATAAATGCTGAGATTTATACTTCAGGTATCTGAATCATATTTCCAGTTCTCCCTTTCTCCAGCTTTACTCACAGACTCAAGTAGGAGTAGATCTGGCGCCACTCCATTATACCTATTTACCTGCTTTGACATCCTTTTTATCCAGGTCCTTGTGTTCTGTTTTGTAATCTCACCCACATGGGCAGACACATTTTCACTATTACTGGTCAGGACTGGTCATGTTACAAAGTCAGCTTCAGATCAGCCCTGCTCTTGGGTCTCAGGCTCTTTTTAGGCAGAGAGTAGCTATGGTGTAGGGAAGCTGGTCTGACCAGGTCATACTCTTTCATGGGAGCAGGCAGCCATCACTGTGCCACTTTAATTCAGAGCATGCCAGGGAAAACAGAAGTCTTTACTAAGGAGAATGTTTGTGAACCAATTTGAAACATCACATATAGAGTAAATCAAATCTTGTTGAGGATAGCAGCTCCTTTTACCAGCATGTCCTTTTCCCAGGTAGCAGCCAATGTAGCTGGGCTTGCAAATTAGCCTGCAAGTGAAAACTCAGTTACGAAGAACCTGGGTGTTTTGCAGTATAGATAATTATATTTAAATATCTCCAACAGAGTTATTCTCTTTGCAGGAGAAGTCAAGCAGAAGACCCTTTCTTTCAGGAACCTCCCCACAGCACTATACTGCTGCAGGAAAACAGCTTTCACTTAGAAACCACCTTGAATCAGAGTTGTTTTGAATCACATGCATTCAGAAAAGCTCTGATGAATTTTCAACTACATTTGCAAATTCTGCCCTTTCCCTTGGCCCCCCAAAACTGTCTGTTCTATTTATCTGAGAGAGGTTACCACTAGCACTCTACACATGCATGGCAGGTCCAACCTGCTCATGCCTACCACAAATACACAGATGCTGGCTGGAGGCAGCAGCACACAATAGGTCTGCTTTAAAGATCGTGCTGCTATGTCTCCATGGGTTGTGCAAATATTTGCTTTACTCCACAGTATCATGGCACTCCCTAAGTTTCTGCTCTGAATGGGCCCAAAATGTTTAAATTGAGGTCAAGTGAAACTGCCATTCTTCAGGTGGTTTTGCACTGAGGCCACATCAAGATACCTCATCACTATTTCACAGAGCATTGTGGAAAGGTATATTTAGAAAAGCTAAAAAGGGCAGTGACATTTTATCAAACTGTGGTATTAAGAGTCACTTTACACTGAATAGTGGGTCCAGAGCTCTTAGACATTAAGATGAGCTAAAGTACATATTGTCCATAATTTTTCATCAGGATTTCCAAGACATGCTTTTTCATCCCACACCACTTAACTTACAGGTGTGAAACCATCAGGTGAGGTCCTGACTCACCTTCATTCCTGTCAGTCCAAATACTTGGCTGCAGTGTCAGCCATTCTCCCTTCCTACAGCAGGACTGAGGCCACAGCTGAAACTCAGACTTCACATTAATGTTTCTGGAGAATGTTATATGGGAGGAAGGGTTGCTGATGACAAACCACAATTATGTTTGCTGAAGAACCAGGGCTGGAAACAACTGCAGAAACGAACAAGATGAGCAGCACAGAGTGGCCAGATTAGTACTTGCTGGGCTGCTGTAGCTCAAAGCTACTAAATCTCCCCTCTATCCACAGTACAAACTTGTCCAACCCTGTCACCTCAGGTGAGCTCAGAGACTGTGCGCTCTGCTAGCACTGAGGCCAACATATTTAAAATACAGTACTTGTGTTTTTCCTAAACACTCACATTTTTGAAAACAAACCTCAACCTCTCTCTTCAGCAGTGACTCTATGAGCAGAGTTCATGAAGGCATTAAAATCCTTTTGAAAACAGAACATACATGTGAAAAACATTGGTACAGCACTGGTTATCAGTAGCACTGTCTCTCCCAGAACAAAATCGGTGACAGTGCAGGTCTGGACTAAAGCTACTTTGCTACTTTGTTGTTGGGCACCTGTCCATTCCCAAATATATAGTCAAAATCTACAACATTTAGAGCTTAACAGTGCATGGAGTGGCTAAATGCCTTTAATGTCCAAATGACCTTCAAAAAGGTAGCCTGAACTCTCAAGCTCTGAAATCTCTTCAGTGTGTCTGACCATGTTATTCTAGTTGCTGAATAATAATGCTTCAGAAATGTTAGGTGACACATCTGTAAAATTATTTGATTTTACTTTAGAGAGGGCTAAAATGAATAGAAAAAAGAGTGAAGGCAGAGAACTCTGTAGGAAAACAGAAATACAGATAAAGATGGGAGAGCATGCCTTTTTTTTTTCCCCTGTTCAAAATTACAGGCAAAAAGGAAAGAAAACAAGCCTACACAAAGCTTATCTTGAAAGATTTCCTGAAGTGCTAATACCTCAAGACACATGTTGGTGATTCAGCCTTGTGTTGACATTTAAATCTGGACAAGAGTAAGTGCCACATCTCAGTTACATCTTTATCCATTCAGGATCACTGAAGACTGATGCTATGGTTCAGCACTATTAGACTGTGCTTTCAAAGAAGCAGTGTCGGTATAGAGGAGATGTACACAGTGGCTTAAACTGAGCAGGAAAGGGGGTGCATTATAGCCAGGAGGCAACGGTAAGGCAGTGCTTGCTAGCACACACTGCTTTTTGAGGTAATTGTGGTTCGTTTTTTTTTTTTTTTCTCCAGATGAATTATAATCTCCCATTTGTATTTATTCAGTAGGCTCTGAAACCTGCTGTTGAAGAGAGGGTCAGAAGATAATGGCAGTTGGATTCTTCCCCTGTCCCACACTACACACCGCTGCAAGTTGCGCTCAGTCACATACTCTGGGACAGACTTGTGTTTCAGTGTGACTTTTGGTTTCTGACACTGCAGACTGTGGGCGGGTATTTTTCATCCATCTGCTGCAAGTATCTGTAAGGATTTCTTGTCTGGAACCACTTCCTTGTTTGTATTCCACACAAGGATTTACAACTGACTATAAGAAATAAAGAAAGAGATAAATGGGTAGGAAGAAGAAGGGAGAAGGCAGAAAAAGAGAGTGAAAAATGATACAGAAATGTGTCTGTACTTTCCGTTCAAGCCACTGTACAGAAACTATGCTTCTATTGTGGGACAAAGACCTTTGAGCACAGTGAGATGTGTTTATGCTGCTCCTATCAAAGAGCCTTTCATCTCCACAAAGCAAATTATTAACACATTCCACTGAAGATGTGGGGGTGGAGGCCTGGCCTTGGAAAAAAAGCTGGCCAAAAATGAGCAATTTTTTTATAAACACTTTTAATGATAGTGAATGGCGCCTTGCCAAGACCCTCATGCCCAGTGAAGCACTGCAGGCTGATTGTTTGTCTGGAGAAGTCCCGTGGGCTGAGTCTTTTGTGCCGAGGAATTTCTCATTTGAAAGGCAGTGGTGTGGGAGGTGTGGGCCTTTCCAGGTTCATCGAGCTAAGGCCTGAGCTTCCAGTTGCCTTAAACCTGCACCAGAGACTAATTTATGTTGGATGAATGAACACTAGCCTCTGTTCCAGGCGGTAAATCTTGTTCTTCCAGAAGAAGCTCAAAACAAGAGGAGTAACCCACACAAAATGTGCAGAACAACTCTGTTAATAAACTACTCCCCATGAATTCCCAGCATGCTGCACAGATGTCTGGCTACCTAGCAAAATTTTTGCTTACTGTTATCCTATGAATGAGTAAATATTTTACGTTTTCCCACTTGACAGATGGATCAGTATTGGCTTGCTTAGGAACAAAGGTTGTTGTTAGTAAATAAAGACCTGAAGTCAGTTTAACAATAAATCTGGTTTATTTTTCTCACTAGTCCCCCCCAGCCCCAGTTTCATTCGAAAGTAATGCCATTATTTACATGACCTTCATATTTCTTGACTGCTATTATTGTCACAGTGCAGGATGTATATATATGTGTGTATATGTATGTGTATGCATATATATATCTATGTATGTATATATATGAATTGCAATGAGCTTGACAAGCTTGTATGATTCAAAGGACAGCTTCTGTTCTTGGAAGACAATATGTTTCTTCTAGGGTAGCATTTAAGGAGAGTTCAACAGACTCCCTGTAAGAGGAGCACCAGCCTCTGTCACACTGAGGATTTGACCGCTGGGCAGTCATGGATCCCAGGGTGGAATGGGAGTTTCTATGTGCTTTAGTTGCTATGTGCTTGTGCATCTCTGATGTGTATGTCCTTATGTTAGCTGATTCCCAGTTAAGACACTTATGGAGACCCTTCTTCAAATGTTTTTCCCAAGATACAAATGTTCATATCCCACACTGAGAAGTATCTCTAGAGTTTGAATGAACCCACTTGCCAGTTCCCATTTACAGTACACAGATTGGCCTGTGGTTAGTGTTATGGAATAGTGCCAGCTGGGATGATAAAAATTTTTAGCTTCCTGCTGTAAAACCAGACATTTCATGCTTGAGAAAGGAATCAGAACTGGGTGGAAAAAAACCCTCTTCCAATTTGTGGAAGATATTAACATTTAAAAGAAAAGTAATCTTGTTTTGATCTCTGACAAAACCAAGAGTTAAAAAGTACTCACCAAAAAGAGGGAAGATACTGGTTTATGGCACATATAGCACAGAGGTCCCGTAGTCTTAACTTGAAGGCATCTGGTCTGAGACCTGAGGATGTAACAAATCTTAGGAAGTGCCAAGATGCCTCATCAGCTGGGAAGACAGAACTCCTGGGTCCTTGGTCACACTTTGGCCTAGGTGGACTGGTGAGGAGTCATCAGGAAAAACACCTAGTGAAAAGACACCATGTTGTTGGAACTGTTGCATGTTTATGTAAGTTGGCAATTTAAAATAAAAAATTCTTGTCCAAAGTTTTTCAGCAATCGTAATTTGAGTGAGAGCTGAGTTAGGTGCAGCCTAGCCATTCAAAGTTCAAAATTCAAGGTTGGTAAACCAGCATAGTATTTCATAGACACAGGTATTCTAGTCCCTAGACAAAATTAGTTTCACTCAATGAGTTTTCCTGTAAGTGTATACATGCACATAGACATATGACACATGTATACACTCTATAAGTTACTATGATATTGATAAATTCAAGACTTCATTAGTTTTGAAGCCCACATGTGGCAGGTTTTGTCAAAGGTGAGGTATACCTTTCTGACAACTTGTAGATGAACTTTAGCAATAACAATAGTAATGCCCATTATAGTTTTCTACTCAAATGAACATAAAGTTTCTTCCTTCATCATACTTTCTTTATACTTATATGTCTTTATAATTAATTCAAATGATGAATTTTCAAAATGTTTTCATGGTAAGTTTTTAAACTCCCAGAGTGCATGGTGTTTATAAGATGTGTGTCCTCACTGAACCCTGTACTTAAAGCCTGGCTCCCCTGCAGCCAAAAGCAAAGCTTGTGATTGATTGTGGCAATACTAGGATTTCACCCAGCCAGCTTCACTGACAAGCACATTTCTCCATTCAGTCTTTGCCTCTTTTTAGTTTTTCTCCTCCAGAAATCCAGTTATTTGGCATTATTTTTTCCTCAGTCAGCTATTCTCTGTTCTGCTGGAGGACAGCTGAGTCCAAGAGATCAAAAGATTCCCAGACTCTTAATCTACCCTTACTTAGAGGGGTTTGTTTTGTTTTGTTGTTTGCTTGCTTTTCCTCTGAAAGCTGTTTCCCTGCTCTACTTACCCTGCGTGAGAAAGTCTGAGTAGAAATAGTCCTGAAAAGACTGTCTCCGCAATATCTGTGATCAGAGGCATCCTTTCACCAAGCTAATGGAAAGCCATTGTTCGGTGAGAACTGGTTTTGGGATTCACACTGTCGAACCCGTCAGGATGTCTCTTTCTTTGCCCTTTGCGCAAACAGGCACATGGGAACAGTCTACTTCAGAAATCTTGCCTATCTAGTCTACTAGTTTAGGTATTAAGAGTAATATTAGTTTATTATGTATCTTGCATACAATGCTTTAAGAAGCTTTTAAGGGTTAAGACAAGTAAGACTCAGTTCTTTCCAGATCCATCAATCTGTGTAACTACATTGCAGCCAGTATGTTAGTAAGGCTACAAACACAAGTAAACAGCAGTTAAACTGTGAAACGCTTAGTAACCACAGTGGATGTGTGCCTAAGATTAAAGTTAGAATCCATCCTCCTGTTCCTAAATAAGATCAGAATAAATTTAAGAGCCTCCTTGGACTCCATATTTCTTCAAGAGGCTCATCTTCTAACTTTATTCCATATTTCCTACATATAAATGACTTTGGGGGATCCCATGATTCTTTGTAGTTTGCTGTCTCTTTACAAGTAGCTGCCCTCCAATGCACATTTTACAAAAATGCTTGGGGCAAAACAGTTCCGTTTGTTCTTCGACTTCTGGTCTCAACTCTGTTTGCTCAGACTGCAGTGGTCCAAAGCTTGGTTTGAATGTAATACTTAATACCAGACCTCTACTTGTTTTAGATTCTTGATTTCTTTTTAGCCAACACTAGACTGTCACTTCTGAACATAACGGTATGCATAAATCTTCTGTCAGCAGTATACCTTAAAAAATATAAAGTGTCTGTTTTCTGATATACTAAAACCAAAATACATAACCATTAATATCTTTCTTGCTGTATTGTTGAATTGCATAACAGGTCATTACTCTGATGAGTCTCAGGTACCTGAGGCAGACATGTGCTCCATGTCATGACTATACTTTTGGGGCCCTGGATGAAAGTTTTCAAGACCTTTCTCAGGGTTTTGGCATGCTACAGGATCTATCTTAGTTCAGGGTGCATTTCTGAAGCACTAGATTAAGATTTCATATTCCTTATTATAAACATCAGTGTTTTGCCTTTGTCCATGTTCCTAAGGCACCATTTGAACTGGGACTTTTTTTTCTAGCTCATCTCTTCTGCAAATTTGTCCTCTCTAGACCTCAGGTATGACGGCTAGAGTCCTATGCTGTTTGTGATGCTTAACCTAGTCAGACTTGGCATTTAAGATTGTATTTGTTTTCCTTTGGCAATAAAATTTAGTTTATAGCATGACAGACTCTGTTATTTTCTAGGCAGATATAAATTCCAAGTTTCCCTTAGTATTTTAGCAGGAACAAAACTAAGGTAAATAAGTCTAGCTTTGAACAAATTCATACGTGAGGAAGTGAAACAGACATTATCTTCAGTCTGCTTTTGCTCCTGTTTGTAGGACACTGAAAGAGGGAAGCCCAGTTGTTGAAAACATTGCTCGTTAATCACCTGCAAAGACTGAATTCCAAGACTAACAACTGTGTGGCTGGTTCTTGCAGTCGGTTATCTGAGACATGATGGTTAAAGATGAAATCTCATTAATGAGTAATGTCTATGCAAGTATATTTTAAATACTTTCCTCCTTAGAGGGGCCTAAGGACAGACAGACTTCACCCTAAGTCAGCGAAAACCACCAGCTCTTTGTAATGTTCTCCCAGCTTAGTTGGAAGTTTAGTTTCCAATTTCCCTTTGACTCTTTTCTTTGTCACTGTTGCTGGCAGCTGACTTCCCTGATGGGAGGCAGGAAGCTGCTAATGTGGAAACACCTTTCCCTGTGTTGGTTGATTTTTCGTCAAGAGGATATTTCCTAGGATAGGAAACTGTCAAAGGAAGTGAGTATGTTAGGAGGATGAGAGGAAATGGAGGAAAAGGGAGTCCTAGAAGGTCTGCCAACAGCACTGCAGCTGCTTCAGCCCTTGTACAGGTAAGATTTTAGAACGGTGGTGAAGCCAAAACTTTAATCAATCAAACAAGTGGGAAAAAACTCTACCAAAAGCGAGCAATGGGTTTGGTGACATTAGTGAAAAGAAATTGGGATGTGAGGAGAGAGATGGTTAGATCTTAACAAGGGCAGCAGGAAGTGGTAAGTTCTGGGGAGGAGGCTCATTCCTCAGTGACAGTGACAGGGTGCCCCAGAAAATCTTCCATACTCATAGGTTTGTCCCTTTTTAAAAAAAGCACTTGCCCTCACACAGAAGCTATGTGTATAAACATATGTGTTATACTATCAGCTTTGGCCTTATTGATGGCTTTATATTGGCTCTTCTTTCCATGAATAAAGATGAGGCTCTTTGAAAGCAGTCAGGTACAGTTCAGGTACATAGGTGAACCCACGCTTAACTCTGAATTTATGCCTTCCCTGCATACAAAGCCTACATGAAGAAGTCTGCCTTGCCATTTGTTAATGCTGTATGATTTAAACCTGTCAAAACAATCGACGCTGATAAAAGGAGAAAAGTTTGCATATGAAAGCAAACTAGCTATACCAGCACCTTGCCATTCAGAAAGGAAAAAATCAAAACTTTGTTAAGCAAAAAGGCATTTTTCTTCTAGCTGAGCTGAAAGAGATTCTTCCTGGACTGAACATACCAAAGGTGATGAAGGAAGAACAAACACAGCAGCTAGTAGAGATCCATAGTAAATCTTGTCCGTGGCGTGTTCACTGAGTCAGTCTTTGATATGTCATTAATACTGATCTGTGAGCCAGGATTTCAATTACTCCCTTTGAAAAGGAAGAAATTAGGCAAACCACATATTTTGCTATTTAAGGACCTGTTGGGAACAACTAAATTGTTCTTAGATACATAAACTTGAAGGAAAAGCTTCTAGGTTTTTTGTTTCTTTTTTTCTGTACTGAAACTCCTAAAGAAATGAGGAAGTAAAGACCTCACTTCAGGTATCTGAAAAAAATAGCAAGCACTAAAGGATTTATTTATATAATTGTTTTTTAAAATATATTTTGATTTATAGGTAATTGCCTAGCTGAGTTAATTTTAGATCAGCAGTGTCACAAGGCTTCACAGGATGTAAGTACATTGTATTATTTTTAGTCCAGGGTAAGCCAGCAAGTTAATCACTCTGGGCTTCCCACTGTGGCATGCAGCAGCTCCAGCTTCCAAGAGCGCTGGGGAGAGGAACAGTTGCAGACTGTCACTATTTTCTTCAGCCATTATCTCACTCTCTGACCTTTGATAGTGGAGCAGCAAGGGCGTCCACAAGGCATGTGGTAGTGACCTATTCCTAACAATATACAGCAGCCACAGCTTGAAGAAGGACTTGTGTTATTGTTTCCTTTAGGGATGGCCACAAAGTGGTCAGGGTGCTGAGTCAGTACAGGCACAGATACACAGAAGTGCTTACAATGGTGTCTCTGTGTCGTGTCACCTTGTGCCTCCTAACCATACCCAGTAAAACAAAGCTCTCTGCTCTGCCCTGCACGGACAGAGATCATTTCTGGGCAGCACTGAAGGTTCCTCTCTGCTCTGGCCCTGTTACTGTTTGATAACACAGGCTACTGCTTCGCTGGCATTTATCCATCATGTTGTGCCTGGAAACTGGGTCAGAGAAGACTAGCTTTTTGACATACACTTTATAATCATCACTCTTCATTGTGAGCTGCAAGGTCACACAATTCAGTGGCCTGAGGAGAGACATGGATGCACTGAACCACTGCCAGAGCAGCTGAAAAAGAGCTCCTATTCATTGCAGATTACATGTTTAGACCTAACTCTGACAGAAAAGCATACCTGTCAGCTCCATGGCAGGCTGATTAGGTTAATTAAGCCCTTGCCTATGAGTACAATAATTAGAACTGTCAGTTGTTTAAATGATGATAGAAGAAAGGCAAGATTTAAGGAGACGCATTGGAGTTTGGAAGTACTAACAATATGAGAGTGGATCCATAGCAGGCAGTGATTTAACACTTCTCTTCAGGCAACCTCATTTATGAATAATGCTGAGGGGAGGAGAAAATTGTGGTCAGGGGGGTTTATTTTGTTTTGCACTTAAAGTAATGAGAATTGAGATAGTCAATAAGTTCATAAATCAGATTTATAGGCTGCAGACTTAACTTTAGCCTTGAGGTAACCTTGAAAAACTTCTCTCTTTTCCTAGGGAAGTTCTTCAGAAAAAGAAGAATAGTGCAAATTTTCTCATCCTCTCAACAAAGGTATGAGAAGCCACCTCATGTATTCTTGTAGCTTTGGATTTGTCACTATATGCCATGCACTACGGTGATAAGTTACAGTAGCATGGTTAGTAGCACAGTATGGGAAAAAAAGGAAGTTGAAACAATCAGACCCAGGAGACCCACATGTAAGGCCATAAAATACGACTCTGCTCAATGCTGAGAAGCCTCCTAGGAAGTTTGAGTTTTATGCCTCTTGGTTTTAGATGTAAACACATCTGCAAGAGACCAGAGAAAAGAGAATGAAATAACAGTGTGTCTGTAAAACATAACTTCCTAGAAGCAGAACTGGGTTTTCTTAGTTCAAAACAAAGAGAAGACTGTGGAGGAAAAGAGGATGCTCATGGTAACACCCTTCCAGTGTAGTAAGTGAAAGTGTGATGTTCACTGAATCGCATGGCAACTGAGTGAAGGACAGGAAGAAAGCACCTTACATTGCAACAGGAAAGAGTATGATGGAAAGAAAACTTTTAAAGTATCAACATGGTAAGATATTAGAGGAGGCTTTCTAGAGGTGTGGTGAAAATTCTTGCAAGTATTAAGAAGATGACAGGTAAACATTTATTTGCATTAGTGTAGGAAGATATCTTACCACCTCTTTTAGCTCTATCCACTGGTGAATCTGCAGGGGATCATGATTCAGACATATTCAGGTTAAGATGCCAGCAAAGGATCTCCCAGAGAAAGTCAGGGGAAAAGATAAAAATAAGGGTAGAACTGAATGGAGGGAAAATGATGAGAAGCTGCAAAACAATATTGGGAACTGAGACTAAGAGGAGGTTTAGAACTATAAGTAAATCACATTATAAAAGGAAAGTTGCAGAGCAGCTTGATAAAGAGCCCAAAGTCTCAAAACAGCAATGCAGACACCCCAGTAAAGACTGTCGTAATGACAGAGAGAGAATAGAAATGAAAAGATGGAGAGAAAAGTAGTGGAAACTGGTCACTTTTGTAGAAGGGAGTATGACTAACAGCAGAACTGAGGAAGAACAGAATGAACAGAGACCTGGAGACCTGCCCATGGAGTGGTCATTGAAAGCCTCAGTCATTAAATGACTAAAGTACTAGATTCTGAGTTACAAGAAAGTCTTGATAACTCTGCAGCAATAAAGTCAGATTAAAAGAATGTCATTGTGTCTTTTTCTGAAGAACGCATCTGCCCCCAATTTTTTTAGCATGCATACATACACCACAAAAAAATTGTGTAAGCCAAGCAATAATTAGAAAAACCTTCCAGAAAACATTACTGACTTGTCTTTGTGGAGCTGAACAGTTTCTCATCCTACTAGATGAATCTGTTAAAAAGTCTGTGTACACATTGATTTGGACATGGTTTGGGGAAGGAGAGGTAATACACAGATGTGAGGTTCTCAGCCATTTCCCCTTATTGCTTAAGAAAATACAGTCACTGTAAAGCACAGAACATTTCAGAAATGTGGTAGTGATAACAACATCACTTTTTACAGTCACTAAATAATTTTTTTGTGTGTTTGACATCAGATGATAGAAGAAATTTATGATTTATGCCCATCTTGAGAAGTGCCAAAGCCAATGCAGATTGACAAAGAGAGCTTTGGAGGCTTAATAAATGCTTTTTTTGTTTTACAATGCTACATCTGTTTTAGATAATTCAGGAATGCTTTTTAATAAGATCTTTCATATATGCTTCCAGTTTAATATCTCTCCATAATCACTTCAGCTACTCATATTAGAGAAATTAAACTAGACAAATAGTGCAATGATGAGAGTTGGACCTGAGCAAAGACATAAACCAGTGAAGCAGATTCAATCTGTAGAAATGCCCTGGTCAACAAACTAATAAAATTTTTATTTTCTTGCTCCTTGACAAAAACTACATTTTATTAAGCAAGCCCCTTCTGACAGCTGTGTTATTACAGTTAGATGACATTGCTGAGAAACTAATCTGAGAAAAATCTGGAAATAGATGAGATCTCCTCTTTGATTTAAAAGTAGAGTGAACTTAGAAATACGACCATTTAAAAATAGATTAAGCCTCTGACTTGTGAATAACTAACATTCACAATAACTCAAAACTCATTTTTTTTACTAAAATCTGACAGCTCAGCCAGAGTTTTGACAAGACTACAAAACCAACAGTGACCTTTCTTGGCTGCTAGCACAATTCTTCATAGCATTCAAGATTTCATCTGATTCTATTATCTGGAAAAATCCAGAAGAGTGAAATTTAGAATGAACATCACCTGATAAAAGCTCATGTAACCTCTTTAACAGTAGTTTACACCAGAAAAGCGTGTGCCCACTTAAAAGTTTTCTGCATCCTAAATCCAGTAAGACTAAATTTTTACTTTCAGGACTATTCTAAGTGCCGGATTTTAAAAATTGTTAACAAATATATTCAATTTTTCCTATATTGACTGTACCCACTCCCTGCTTCCCTTGACCAAGTTTTGAGTAGAAAAAAAGGTGGAGGCAGAGATTACCCATGAACATTAGAAGTAGGGATAGAAGTGGATATCTGCCTTGCTGTCCCAGGCATTGCTGCAGTTTGGTGCCAAAAACATTTTCTCCTTGTGCAAATTCCTTAATAGTAGCATACTAGCATGCTGCAATGCCAGTTCTCTGCTTTACATTGCTTGACAGAGGCTTTCTGTTGGCACTGATTGCTGGAGGAAGTTGTTCATGTCCACCAAGGTCCATCCCGTCAGCTGCCAGATCCTGCAGCCCGGGCTTACAGTAGGGGAAGGACAGTCGTGTTTGGCTCCTCCGTGGGGATCCTGGACACCAGCACCAGCCGCTGGCTGGCGGAGCGTATTCCCTCTGCGACGAGTCGCCTCCAGGAGCTGCCATAGCAGCAGCAGCAGCTCCTCCCAGATGGCTGGGCTGTGGGGTGGCCGTGGGTGGGGGTGAAGGGGGCCTGCCCGAGTGCCAGGATCTGAGAGGGCTGCCATTCACATGGCCCAGCTTGGCCCCAGCCTCGCCAGCACATTTGGCACACAGTGACAGTGTAGCCTCTGTTTGTATCAGTGGCTCTTTCAGCCAGCCTCTGTTTGAAAAGCCAGCTTGCTTCAGAGTCAGTTTGGCTGGGGCAACTCGGGTGTCCTGTCTGAGGAAATACCCTCCTCCCCCATGGTCATTTGCAGGCATCATGGTCCTGGTGCTGTGTTGGTGATGCGTTCTGTCACCTGAGTGTTCCTCTTGTGTGACCCATGCAGTATAAGCAAGGCAGGACATATGTGTGCCTGTGTGTGCCCAACCAAGTATAGGAAACCTAAATTGCACAGAAAAGACCGTGAAATCTGTGAATTCAGGGATTTTAAAAGTTAAGAACCAAAAAATTCTAAACTGAACATGGGCAGCATGGAAGAGCCAAGACGAATGTACCAATGCTCACTGTAATGAAAGCCCGAGAGGAAGCTTGTGAGATCTCACAGCCTTTTGAAGATGTTGCCAGCCTTGCTCTGCTGAATCTCCCTCCCTTCTCCCTCCTTGTTCACTCTCCATCTCAGGCGTCCAACTCCTTTTGCCCACAGGGCGGGTGCTGCAAGTCCAGCCTTGGGGCCTGCTGCCAGAATACCCTTGGAGCAGTGGCTGATGAAGATGCCTTCCCAGTCCCTGTGGCCCTGAGCTGCGCTTGGGGGCACAGTTTGCTCTGGGTCCTGACAGCAGGCAAGGAATGTGCTGGCTGACTGAGACCATGAGGGATGGGGGACTATGCCCTGACATATGTCAGAGGGGGCAGTCTCTTCCGTGGAGGAAATCAGCAGAAACTGGCAGTGCTCTGAGAGGAGCATGGTACTTTTGTTGTCCTGCATGGGGAAGGATCTTGTGCAATGTGGCTAATCATTAAAGATCTTTTATTCATCATTAATGCATTCATATTCCATTCTATTCTGAGAATGTGACTTAGAACTGCTTTTATATACATGGCATAACAACAACACAGCCCAGTTTGAAGTATTTTCTTCTAGGTTTTCCTGGTCATAAAATAGATGCATTTCTGAAGTGTTGTTCCACAAACCATTCTAGGCTCTATTTTACACTAGCTACCTTACTGGCTATTATAATTTACTTAGACTCTGTGAGAAAGTAACAAGTGAGAGGGTTTTCTGATGAAATCCAGTTCCAACCTTTTTGATTGAATAGCAAATGTTTAATGTCTCCTGTTACTGCATTTTAAGATGCATTTAATAACACTCCTTAAAAACCAAGCCCCAAATCTTTATCTGCAGACTGATTGCTTGATGCACAGAGGGCCCTTGTTTCACAATTTGCTTTCCTCACCGCAGTGATGGTCTGTGGTCTGTTGAAGCAGCATCTCCCTGATCTGACACTGGAGCTGCTAATATGAAAAAAAATGTCCTGACTTTGCTCTGTTTCCTTTTGTTTGCTGCCACTTGCCCTTGCTCCAGCTGGATGTCACAGCAGGCAGCTACATTTTCTTCTCCTTCCAAAGTGATGGTGATGGAAACATCTCTGAAGAGTACAAAGGGAGCACAGAGGAGCCTCTCCTTTTCTGCATACCAGGATGTGAACTGCTACTTGCCAGTTGAACAGACTTAAAGTTTCCATGGGACTTCAAACTTGTCCCTCTGCTGGTACAAATGGCTATATATACCATGAGGAGGAAATGAAACCCAAGGATGACTGCTTCTGTAGGAATGCAGAAGCAGAGGCTGACATCTCAGGAAGCAAAGTCTTGATCATCTCTGATGTTTAAGTTCTCTGAACATCACCATAGAGATGGGTAAATGACTCTTCCTATCTCTATGTCCCTGGCTGTGTTGAGTTGGCCATCATGGTGATAAGCAGGTGCTGCAGTTCTGGCTGCCAATGGCAGTGGAGTTCAAATCCTGCGGGAAAATAATTGCTATTGTGAGCATCCCACACATGCATACACACAGGCATACACACAGGCGTATCACAAGTAGCATGATGTCATGTTCAGTCCATGCAAACTGTTGCTGCTGCAGTAGATTCTCATATGGTGGACTGCAACACGTTAATTTTTTCTTATTAAAAAGTCGAGGGAATAAAATATGCTTTCTCTGATTAACAAAGAAACCAGATGTTCAGAATAATTGTTGAAGCACAAGCAAATTCAAAGCCAAATAAAGCAAGTATGCCTGGATATAGTCTCTCCAAGAAGTGCTCTCTTCAGTCTCTCAGCATGAAAAAAAAATAAAAATCTTGCTAAGTGGTGTTCCCTTAAGGAAGGGGGGAAAAACCTTTCCAAGACAACTTTATATGGGTAAAGCAGAGAAGAGTTCTTTACTTACAGGGTTTTGGGGTACAGAATATAAAGGAGTATAAAAGAGTATATAAAGTATAAAAAGTAT
>WBMV01008585.1:435734-448914 GCA_013396655.1 Campylorhamphus procurvoides
GGGGGGGAACACTGGGCACCGCACCAGGCTGGTCAGCAGAGTGTGTGTGTGTGTGTGTGTGAAAGAGAAAAATGTCAGTAAAGTGGAGGAGAGCTGGAGAAAGCAGGGAAAAAGCCCCGTCTACATGGCAGCATGCTAATTTTGTAACTATACTCAATTATCATATCTAAAGGTCCCATCCAATCTAAGATTTCTTTCCAGAAAGAAGAGTCAGCCAGATTATCAGTTTGGGGGCATAAAATCAGTCAGTCCTTTACAATGTTTTAGTATGTATCTTCCTCGAGCATGCATTGCACACTACAAAGCGTACATTGCACAACACTACAGGAAGGTGCTTATTTTAATCTAGAAGTAATTTCTTCTTGTGAGCTTGGTTTTGGTCTGGTTTTGTTTCATTGGCTTTGCTTAGGTCCTTAAAAGATGATTTAGGAAAAAAAGTATCTTGCAGAAGCTTTGTAGGATGTAGATTTTTGGAAAGTAGCATGATTCATTGTACCAATATCTACTGTTGCTGAGCATTGACTTCTTAATAATGAACTCTTCAAATCAAACACTACTGACACAATAGCACTCTTCAGTTTAGTGACTTGACAGAACATACAATAGGGATAATTCCTTTATCCTTTTGTCCAGTGTATTAACTTTGATCTCTATGTATGCGCAATTCTCATTACAGCACACTTTTTTTAATATATGAACTCTCTACATATGTCTCGTGTATTTTGGGCTATTCACTCTGTCTACCACAGGGGGGAAAAAAAAGAAGAAAAAAAAAAGGTTGCTCAGCCAGATGTGGATTCTTTTATGCTAAAAAATGTCAGGACAAAGTGTGCTTTTATTTGCTTATCACAACTGAAATCTTATCACAAATCATTTTCCATTAATCTCAAATCCACTAAATACTGCAGCAGAAGTAAAAGCCAAGCTGATATCTTTGATGGATCTTCATTCTTAAAATACAAAGAGATTGTCATTTTACAACTCCATATCCCTTCTCAACTTACAGACATGAACTGTGTTTTCCAAGTGTTGTAAGAGGAAGAAGGTAGCAGGCATATCACTTACAAGCTGGAATGAAGCTTGACAACTACTGTGGAGCCCCAGTTTTGGGGAACTAAGGATGTACTTTCTCCCTGTGTGCAGATTTATACAGTGCTAAAAGCAGCAGTGATGTCAGTATAGCTGTGAATACTCAGCATTTATTCCAACTGGACCTGAAAGTCTCAGGCCAGGCACTGAACATCAGACCATCTGGTGGATGTTGAGCTAAAGCAATTCTATTCTGTGACAGAGACAAGGAAAAATCTGTTTTCAAGAATGACTCTAGAGCTGAGACCAGCTGAGCAGGTATCCTGTGGGGAAACTGTATGTGGTCAGTAATTGAGGACTCTATCCTGTGTTGAGGTAGGATTTGGGTTAAAGGTTCATGGGCTATTTGGGCGTCTCAGTTTTTGATTATTTAACCTGCTCTTCTAATGTAACTGTATGTGTAGAAGTTCTGTGAAAGCAAACTGAAAAACCCCCAACATGTAGAAACACCACCTCTCAGCACAGCATTTCTGTCACATACTGCCAGGGTAGGTAACACAGGCCTCTGACACATGTGCTGCTGCAGTTCTGGTCAGCTGTACTGGGTATCACTCACTGCCTCAGTGCTGCGACTCGGTTTTGGCACATGGCTTATTTTCACTGTAGCTAGACCAGCCCAATCTCTAGAGACAATCTTTCATTCTATCCTGCTCAGTGTAGAACAGGTTCTGCAGAAAAGGCACTGATGTGCAATGCCCGGATCAGAGTTGACTACAAGACATGGGAGCATGTCGAGTCCTGATCTGGCTTTGGCCCTGACAGGGAAGGGACAAGAGCACATGCAGTTCCTTCCCAGTGTGACCCTTCTCTGTTGTCACTCTCCACTTGACTTCAACCTTCTTCCCTCATCTAGACAATGTCTGTATCCAGCCCTTAATTCTGTCACCCAGTTCCCTAGGTGGGACTTGGAGAAATGATGTTACTTAGGGAAGCTGGGGTTAAGGTGTGTAGAGCTTCAAGCTACACCATTCATGGTAGCGAACAAAATTTTCACTAAAAGGTGCTGAGATGTGTGAGGAGCTACCAAACACATGTAAATTGTAGATTTGAAAGGTCTATAGCTTTGCCAAAGGTCACAGGCTTCCTACAAGGCATTTTTGCCTTACCTCAATAAAAATTCAAGTATTGCTCTTCCAGAGTTTCCAGAGTTTAAACATTTTGAGAGAACATGCAAGCCACAGCACACATACATTTGGATGCACTCAAAATAGTTTTCCTGAGAGTAAGACTTCCAGGAGTAAAAATGGCCTGGGGTGAGGTAAAGTCCATAGTACGGAAAACTTCAGCCCAACATTTAAAGTTCGATAAACCTCTCTGCAACAAAAAAGGAATACCTCTGCCAAGTCATGCATCTGAAATAATTAATCCATGGAAAAACAACGGCAGGAGCTGCTGGGTGTCCATGGGAGTACCACACAGCCGTTTCAGTACCCAACACGCTATTCCCCTGGGAAAGTAGAAAGAGATTAGGCGAGCAGCCAGGATTTAGGCAGAAACGCACCAGGGCTAACACACCCTTTCCTTTTTCCTCGTTATTTTTTTTTCGCGCGGGAGAAGAGGGACGGGCTCTGCCTGTGGCCAGCAGAGGTCAGGGCCTCCCAGCACAGCCCGGCCGAATGCCCGTCCAGACCCGTCCCGTCCCGTCCCGTCCCGTCCCGTCCCCTCCCGCGGGTGGGCGGTCCNCGTCCCGTCCCGGCCCGTCCCGTCCCCGTCCCCGTCCCAGTCCCGGCCCGGCCCGGCCGAGCACCCTGTGCGGGATTTGGGAGCCAGCCCTGCAAAGCACCGCTCCTCGCCACCCGGCTCCCTCCCTCTGCCCTTCTAGCGGCCGAGAAGGGTCCCAGGGGACCTCAGCTGAACCCCTAAAAATGGTGGCAAACTCGGCCATAGGGAGCCTCCAGAATCTTACCGGAGAAGGGAGAGAGGTGAAGCAACTTCTTCAGTGTCATGCAGTAGGTTAGTAGAAGAATGGCACATCTTCTGACCCCACCTTTGGGAAACCACCATGTTCTGCGGGTTTGAGGGATTCAGAAAGCTTCAAAGGCGATCCTCCAATAATGCTACATCTGGCTGATGGTATTGAGAATCTTCACCAATTCTAGGTAGACAGACTTCAAACATAAATTTGTCAAAAAATCCAATGCTGTGGCTCTTTTCCTCCTTCCCACCATCTGCTTGCTATTCATGAGCATTCCCCTGTTGCCACCTTCCTTACACTGGACAACAGTTTGCTGCAAAGTCTGCCACCCCATTTAGTTATCTTGTGCATAAAGCAGAGGGGCACCATCATTCCTGAGAAAAAGAATGTGATTATTTAAAAGATATACAGGAATATTCTGGGAAGCTGTTTTCAGCATGAAGAACACCCTTGTCCTGAATCACTTAATGTTTTAAAATATTCCTTCCAATACCAAAAGTTATTAAATTTCAAGTTATTGCTAACCTGTCTGTTCTGACTTGAGACTAGTTTTGTGCTTTAAGTTAGCCAATCTAATACAAACAGATTCTTCAGTGTTAGAATTTTGTTTGTTCCTAAATTTTTGTTGTTGATTCCTAAGTACATAATAAATAATTTGTAGAACTTTATTTTCTGTTGCAGTTTCACCAGGTACTCATTTACATGCACTCATAAAACAGATCATAAAATAGATACCTGATTATATATATTGTGCCCTACAATACCTGGCCCCTCTTCCTAGGTATCTACACAGTACACTGATTTAAGCTGAAAAAAGAGTCTTAAAAAGAAATAGTGCCTTAATTTTTCTGCATTTTTCATATTTTATATCCCTAATATAAGAGTTATTAAAAGTAAGGTTATTGTAACATTATACTAAAGTTATTTAAATGCAGGCTTTCCATACGCAGGCTGAAATTCAGCCATATAACCTTTAAAAGTCTTACACGGCTTTTGTATAATGGAAAGAAATTAGAGAGGAAACTTGATCCTGGACTATAATTGACTGCAGTAGGAGAAAATACTTGAATCCGGCAGGATCTGTATTCAAGTAAAGAAGCAAATTGAGCCTAATGATTCAGAGGTCACTCTGGAGAAATAAGAAACTAATGGATGTTTGCAAAATCAGGAGTGTCTGCCTATTGGAACAGCCTATCACGGGATATAGATAGAAATGTCTGTATCTGCCAGGGATGGGCAGGGGATATCATCGTGCAGCTCTGGAGCTTGTGATTAACTCTCACCATCTGGACTCCACAGATCCTCATGGAGGGTACTGTGACACCCAGTGTAGTGGCCTTTGGATGCCACATGAGCACAGGCTGTGTCTCTGTTTCCAGCCAAAGACTGGGTGGGAACCCCCAAAGGTGAACATAATGAACAGGAAACAAGAAAACATGTGGAGTTAATCAGTTCCAGTGAACTGGCATTTTCTCATTAAAAAGTGTTCAGTCAGGCCCATGAAGCGGAGAATAGCTGCCCTCCCTAAAATTATATCCTGGTTCTCACACAGCCAGTTTATTCAGGAAATGAAACTGCATGATGTATCTTCCCAGCTTCCACATGAATTCCTGGTGTTTGTTTACGTTTGTGGCGAGTCTGGATGGTTTCTTGACTTCATTAGAAAGCAAGAAGCAGCTCTTCAGTTTTCAGCATCCCATGCCCAAAAATGCTCCACAAAGGCTTTAGCTGTGAAAATATCACTACGATTTTGTGTTGAAAATAGCAAGTCTCATTACATTTCTTCAGCAGCTGTGTCACTTCTTCAGCAGCTGTATCACTTAAATAAGCTTTTAGTAAATTTTAGGCATTCAGAGTTAAATCATCAGGTCAGAGATTTGCTGGTTTGACCCTTACTTCGGTGAAAAGGGAACAAATTTGTGTATAATTAATCCACACACATTTTATTATCAAAATCAGCAAGGAAAACAAGATAAACTCAGTGTAAAACAGCCGGATTAATTGTGGTCAGATAGTGACTTGAGTTAATGGAAGTAAACCAGTTGCTTTAACACAGAAGTATATCAGTTTGGAAGGAGAACATTTCCACAGGAAAAGACCAGATCTTATTTTCCAACAAGCTCAACACAAGAAGTAAATTTTATTTTAAGTAAGTGATCCATAAACTGCTAAGGAAGAAAATAGGGTTCTGAAGGGCCTGCACAATACTAAGTGATGTATTTCAAACAGATTTGGATCCTAGTTTTTGGACTTGTTTTTTCTGTTTATTACAATCTTCTTTAGTCCTAAGTTTATGTTAGTTAGTGTGAAAGTAATTTGTACCATAGCTCTGTTGCTACAGTAGCATAAACCCAAAACTTCAGAGCCAAGGTATGTCATGTGTCATAGAATCATAGAATTGTTAAGGGAAAGGATCTTGTTGCACAACATGGCTGAGGGGGATTAGAATGCTGGAGCCGCAGGACAAGGTGAGAGCAAATTATTCCCGTGCTCCCATTCTGTACGCAAACCATTTACCTCAAATGGCCAAATGTGTAAGTCCTGAGGTTACATCTCCTGGGTCAGTGGCGTTGTGGGCTGCTTTTAGTTTATGAGGGTGTGTTGGGGTAATCCTGCACAAAACTGCAGAAAATTCTTCTGTCTCATTTGTGTGGGAAGGAAAATCTCAGATTTCGTGACACCAGCTCTCTGTCCTTCATTGGACAAGTCTGGCACAGTCTGCCTGACACTCCGTGCTCTCGGGAATGGCTTCACTTCCAGGGCAATCTGCACTGGGTCACGGGAGCTGCAGAAGCCCAAACTGCACCCCTAGAGGCATCTGGGCTTCAGCCTTCCCCAAATGCTCTGTATGACTTCCTTCAGACTTGCTCACCCAGCCAGGCAACTGCGTCCTGCATGTGCCAGTGTAGGAGCAATGTGCACTCCAGATTTGCAGCATTCACGGGCAAACAAACACCTGATGCTTCCTCTGCCCTGCATTGCTATGTTTTACGCCAGACATCACCTCTTGTGGTTTCAGCACATATCGCTATCATACATTTATCCAGCCTCTCTGCTTTCATTGCTTCCAACACTTTCCCTGCTTTTTGTTTTAGCCAATACTGAAAAGTGTCAGTCCCATGTGAATACATTTATGCCTCAATCATATCAGTGTCACCAAAACATCATTAGCATTGTGCTGAGCACTTTATAAATCCTGAGCTCAGTTATAGCCTCAATGAAAAAGATGGAAATTGCATGTTACTTTGCGGTATTCATCATAGCTTCATTAGTGTCAAACTTGTGCAAAACACGTCAAAGCACAGCCTGTGATTTTACACAGAGCTGTAATAAGCAATTTCCAATGTTTTTCTTCTGTGAGCTACATTTGTATGGTAAAATCTCTCCTGACTGAGTTAAAAACCTCGAGAAGTGCTTTATGTTTCCAGATGGGCACCTTCACTGCTGGTAGCTGCCTCAGTGCTGTTGATCTCAGCAGAAGTGGCAGTGCTGCCCCTGAGCACTGAGCTGTGCAGTCCCATTGAAACTGCATTTGTTTTCAAATGTGTGTGCTTAGCAGTTGCGGGGCAGTTTGCTTTGAGAAACCAAAACTTAGGAGCTGGCAAATGGAATGTCAGCATCTGAGGTGCCGTTTCTGATAGGACACCTCACTTCTGCTGCCTCAGTTGTGAATTCCTACAAGCTGAGTTGTTATCTGGGCAGGCAATCTGTTCCTTTAGCTAAGGATACTCACTCTTTAGTGGTGAGCTGGCTTGGATTCTCTTTAAGGTAATTGGCAATATGGATCATTTAAATTTTGACCAGAGTTCAAACATATGTTTCTGACAACTAGAGTGAAAGTAAAAGCATAATTATATTCATAACCACAAACTGTGCGTGATGAAAAAGTCACATCAAGTTTTCTCTGCAAGGCATTTAGCCCCAGTGTGCTGCTTTAACTGCTAAGCTGCACTTACATATACAGCTAAGAGCAAGCCCTCTTGTCATGCATTTGTGCACAAACATCCCACATTGCCTCCTGTAACAACAGCCACATTATGCTTCCTTGCACAAAACCAGCTGTCAGTTTAGATTTCCTTAATCCTGCCAGATTCCAACTCAGCCAGCTAACAACCATTATCTATGGGAAACCCTTCTATGAAATAAAGCAACGTCCTTACAGAAATGACATGTCATAAAAATTAGTTTGGTCACCAATCCAACAAAATACTTTGTTTAAGTTTGAAAACTACAGACTGGTGGTATCATGTTCCCTGGTGCTATAGATCTCAGAAATGATGAGCAGGACAGCACAGTAACAGCATGCAGGACCAGATCCCTGCTTCGCTTAATCATATAACACACTTAAACAGTATAATTATGTTTTGCAAGTTGTTGCTATGTAGACAATGTGCACATATAGCCAATGGTATACTCTCTGGTGTAACATTTTCAAATTCTGACATTGTAAACAAAGAATGTGAACCATGAAGATTTTGACCTGGCAGTGTTAGGATGGCTCATTTGAAAGCAACCTGCTATCACTAGTGAAAGAGTAAAAGGGGGCACTCATTCCCCAAAAGGATGTGGTAATGGTTTTTATGGGGTCCTCTGGGGAAGGCTAAGGAGAAGACAAATGGCAGATGCATACTACAGAGATTATTCCTGCCTGTGGTAAACAGGAGGCGGAAGAGAATCAGGCAATTTCCTGACCCTGGACACAGAACACTATATGGATCAGATCAATAATGACCATGGGCATCTTCAGTGCAGTGGTTCTCAGCCCTCTTAGCCCACAGTGAACCCTGCAAATCCTTTATGTTTCTCCACATACCTGGCTTACTGGTCAGGAAGAGGGAGTAAGGTTGCATGTGAGCTCAGCCCATGAGGACCATACCTTGTTAGCAGAGAAAGGGAAGCCAGTCCTAAGTCAAACGGTTCAAATCTGATGCCAGGGCCAGGTGTATGAGTCCATGGCATGTGGACAAGGACTGCAGTTTCTCAGGACACCAACTGGGGAAAGCTGAACATTTTCTCCAAGTTTCCTGTTTTGACATTGTTTTTGTCCATTTGTAACATAAATGGTTTGCAGAGTTACTAACCACAGTTTAAAGCCAACAGTCAGTTTCCAATATATGAGTAGATTTTCTTAAAAAGAAAATTCAAAACTATGGGATTGTTTTAGTTATATTTTAACTATTATTAAAAGCAGCTAAGGAGATTTTCTTTCTCTTGACAGCAATAAGGGAGAAATCTATTTTATTCTCTGTAATGAACCTTAGACCTTTATCTTTTTACAAGATTTGGCAGCAGGAACTTTCAGAAACAAAATTGTGATGTAAAAGGGGACTAATGATAAAATACCAAGAGCTGCCAATCCATACAAAATCTCATAATCCTTTACATCCTGATCATCAAAGTCAGCAAAGTTTTTAGGGTGTTTAAATGCAAATCTCTTGATGACATTTCAAGCCACAGACCAGATTTGGTTTTTGGTTCACAAAGTAGAGTACAGCCCACAGCTGTGCTATAACCACACAAATAAAAACATGTACTTCCTTTTTTTTTTGGGAGGAATATCATGCCCTTTTGAGGAGAAAGGCTTTTATGTGGAAAGGGAGATGGATTAGTATATTTTCCAATAAATGCAGTTACCACCATTTTATGAGCTTTCTTTAAAATTTTGCTTTGTCTAAATGAAAATTATGCTTCTTTATTAATAGCTATTTCCAACCAAATTATTTTTGTTCTATTGAGTTCAAACAGTTATTTAGAGAGAAAAAACCCAGTCACTGTGGCCTGTTCCCTGTAAGCTGATGGAGACCTCTAGGCAATCAAAATAATCAAGAGTGCTGTCTCAGGGTCAGCCTGATCCCTGCAGAGATCTCTGCAGAGGCTGCAGCTGAGCTCTTCACATCATGTTTGAAAGCTGTGCACATTTTTTGTAAAAGGTGACAGGCACAAGCACGAAAAAATCCAAAGCATGCCAGAAAGGTGTTTTAACAGCACAGTAGTGCAAACCTATTTAACCTATTGTCAAAACTCAGTATTAAATCACATGCAGCAACTGTATTTTTCAAAATAGACCCCCCCCCCCTAAAAAAACCCCAACAACTAACCAAACAAAAAAAACTCACACTCATAAAAAACTTTCCCAAAACAGTGTTTCTAGACTGAGAGCAAACAATGAAAGGATAGTCTTGTGATAAATGGTAAGAGAAAACCTGGGGGTACAAGTGTGATTCTACTACAGACCTCCAATGTGATTTTATGGTACTGTCCACTTATATGCCTTTCTTCTGCTGCTGAAGGGAGACAGCAGTACACTGCTTCTGGACCCCTTTATCTGTCTAGCTGATTTAGACTTAAGTGGTTAGTGGCAGATACTCTCTCCTTCTTAGTGGCAGAGCAGCATCCTGCACAACGAAACCCTAATCTCTGCTGAAGCCCAGCGATGCTGTGATAGCAATAGTAAGAATGAAGCAGAAAGTGCAGCATTTAAAGTCAGCAGGACAACATGGCTAGGCAAGATCACCTCAGACAAAACCTTTCTGACTGAGTAATTACAGAGTGATGATGGATGAGCAGTGTACAAAGTTTGATTTTTTTTACAAAGCAGAGATGACTTTAGAAATCCTACTGCTTATGGACATTGGCAGGGCTCTTGCATCCACTGTGATGGATGAAAGACTTCAAATTCCTATAACATGGCTCTTAGAACCTCATTGTGTGCATGCATTATGGCAAAAAGTCTGGGAGTTGTTGAAGTTTCAAAGTTGAACATTCAAACGTGAAGAAACAGCAACCGAGCTGTAATTCAGCCCCCTTCCTGTGTGTTATGGTAGTGTCTGAGCACTATTTTTTTGTGGTATAGTCCCTCCCTCGTTTAGTGCAAATGATGGATAGTGGTTTGGCAGTGCTAATTACAGCTGCTGCCCTGGGAAAGGTTTTGGACAGAGTGCACTTACTGCCACTCCATCCTAGGATTAAGCCTACCACTGTCCAGAAATAAAGGCCCTCGCTGTTAGGAAGCCCCTTCAGGAAAGGGGCACAAACCTAGAACCCTTGATTATTTTGGATAACTTTCCTGTAAAAAGGCCAGGCATGAAGGGAGGGGCAGTGCTGGATGAAAAGTAAGGTAAGGAGCTCTGGTGGCACCCTTCATGGCTGGAGATACCCAGTGTGCAAAGAAGACTGTTGGGAGGTTGAGCCCAAAGGGCTTGGTGCCATCATCCCAGAAGAACCACCATCACTTCTCCCGAAAGCTTGCAGTGGGCAGCGCAAGAAGCACGGGAGAAAAGAAATGGCCTCATGGTGAGGGTTATTCAAATATGGCCCTGGAGAACTGAATTTTGTGAAATTTGAACTGATCATGCCACAGCATTTTAATTGCTTAAAACATGCAGAAACTCTCTGTAGGTTCCTCCTTTGCTGGTGTCTGTTTCCTGAGACATTTCGGTCTGATTTGCAGGAGGCCATAGGAGATACTGTGGCAGCTCAAGGCAGTGGAGCTGCCACTGTGCCTATAAATTACTGAGCCCAGCCCACCTCAGTATGCCATGGTGCCCCAGTCAGGAGGAAGACATCAGCCACTTTTCACAGTGTAGTGTGAGCAAATGACTCAACACTTGTGTGTCAGGGTGAAGTTACAAGGGCCACAGCAGTGAGTGAGTGAGTGAGCCTGTAGTCAGAGCAGCACTTGGACACTGTCCCACGGACACCTCTGTACCGCAGGGCCACACGCTGTCA
Source organism: Campylorhamphus procurvoides (assembly GCA_013396655.1). Classification (NCBI taxonomy): domain Eukaryota; kingdom Metazoa; phylum Chordata; class Aves; order Passeriformes; family Dendrocolaptidae; genus Campylorhamphus; species Campylorhamphus procurvoides. The sequence goes on from WBMV01008585.1 coordinate 446,467, forward strand.
GAAATGAGATGTAACCCAGCCATTCAATACACTAGCACGGGCTTGCCTCTGGACTGAACGGGCACAGGCACTCAGGGAGGGGGGAATCAGTCACTTCAGCGCTCTCTTAACATGGATCTAGCACAGGGATCAATGAGTCTGCCTTTTGTGTGCTTTTCTTTGGCATTTGGTTACTAATAGCCTTGTACATAAGTAAAATATAAACTCATTTTCTGGTATGGGAAGTATCGCTGCTTCAGGGACATTTTAGGGTCATTCAATATGAAGAAGTGCCAAGTCCCATGCAGAGTGCACTAGGTTGATGTTGAGAGAGTGCAGGTTCATTTCTGGCTCTTGCTCTCGTTTCCATGGTCAGATTACTTCCCTACAACCTCTCTGTACATCTGCTTTCCCATATGGAAACCATTGGAAAGTTCCTGAAATCACTTGATTTGTGGTTGCAGGGCCTGTTTTAATGGCATACATTAAAATACCCGTCAATTCCTGCACATGTCCTAATGCACTTGACCAAACTGGATTTCCATAGAAACAAGTGGAAAGAGCTGAAAGTAGATCTGAGGAGATGGAACATTGCAAAAACACTTGAAGTTCAAGAGTGATCTATTCTATAAAAACACTCTATTTTCTTGCAAAAATCAAGCAGGTAGTACTGTGCAGAGTTGGACAAAGGGTGCTTATAGCTAATCCAGCTCAGAACAAGTAGAATTAGAAAATAGAAAAGAGGTTTTTGCATATCCTCCCCATAAGACTCTTGCTTTGAAAGGTTCATCTAAATACTAGAAAAGCAGGAATGTCATGAACAGTAATAAAGAAGCTTAATTTCATGGAATCAGAATACAGCTTTGTGGGTAAGAACAATGTTCGGCAAATAGCTGTTGATTTTTCTTGTGAGTTTAAGCACCTTCAAAGGCCTAAACGGGCTGGTCAGGAGCCAAAACAAATGACAATATATGACAAGTGAGGAGGGTAAACCAGCGAGGGGTGTGGGATGGATCTGACTTGCTTCTGCTGACAGAATGGAAAGATCTATTTTATGACGCAGTTTAATGACTGTTGGTTTATTTTTCCCTCTTCAGTTAAGGCAGAGGTGTGTCCTTCTTTTCCCTTGACATCACTGTGACAATCTGACACACACCCCAGCTGTACCCTGCACTCCCACTGATGAAACTTGTGCTCAATGGCATCAGCGTCATCTGCAAATGCACAGCCTGTTACTTGAGGGAGCATAGGGAATACAGCAATATCCAAATTCTGCAAGCAAAAAAGCTGAATACTATTTTAAGCAAATATTTCCTGTACAGCCTTCTGATATTGCTTTCCTTCATGTTTGCATTTATCTAGAAGTATTGCATGTGACCACAGAGGCAACTGTTCCTACTTCATTTACAGTACTTAGCTATAATTTTGCAACACAAACTGTCGGGGAAGTTACATGAGTAAGATAGCTTGAAAGTTTTGCACTTGAGAGAAACCAGATCTAGTTCACTTTTACTCTTTAAAGTGTAAGTCTCAACAGGAAATTTCAGATGCATTAATTCACTTCATAAAGATTTCACTTCAGTTAATTTTATTTTTCAACTCTACAGCTTAAAAAAGGAGGACAATTTTTAACAGAGTTGACTGATATAAATGGAGAATAGCAACTGCAGGAAAACCTTTTCTGATTGTTTTATACTAGAAATGCAAGATAGAAAGATAACATACCAAACCATTCTATACTGAAGACAGCTGATTATGAATGGAAGAAAGAGTGGTTTCCAAAAAGGGAAATTCATGTCTCCTCAGTGTGATCTTCTCCCCATAAGGCTGCAGTTTCAGAGGGTCTTTACTCTATACATGTTTTCACCCATATTTCTCAGATTTCTTGGTTTGGATTAGACCCATGTGAGGGGTGATCAGCCTGAGCTAGTTTTAAAAGTCTGCAGGTTTGTCTTGAAAAGCAATTCAGATTAAAAAAAAGACTGTTTTCTTGAATTGTTTCAGTAGCAGAAGTTTGTGCCTTGGTTGCTTTGCTTGAGTCCAGAAACTGGCCACCAGAATGCTGCCATTTTTCCCATTGACCAGCTTCTAACACTGAACAACACTTGAGGGAAAGATGGTCTCTCGGGGTATACAAGCTTTCTAGAAGGGTACTCAAATTGGTCTTTTTGTATAATATATTCTATAGGCTGTTGCCTTAGGGTTTTCATGAATTTGTAGATTTTTATACTTCTAGGTATACTTCTCACATATAGCATAGCTACCAACCTCTGACCCTGTGTTAACTGTCTTAAGGGTCAGATAATAGCTGGAACACTGCACAAGGAAAACATGTACCAGAGCTAAGGCAACTAGATACCATGTTAGTCAAAACAAGAAAGCAAAGCCCAGCAACCTTAGAGAAGCTCCAATAAGGCAAAGGGGTCTTAAGACCTCCAACTCAATTCTAGGAGAGGCGTGCCATGAGGC
>WBMV01008585.1:448984-496690 GCA_013396655.1 Campylorhamphus procurvoides
GAGGGACGGGTTGTCCCTTGGTTGCTTCGGTAAAACATAGCAGAGTGGCTCAGGGTGGCTGGAAACAGCTGGGTATTAAATGACAGGGACGCCTTTCAGATTAATTTACTCTGTATGTTTTGAAGCAGTGGTGCTTGGAAAAGAGCTCACATGGTATTCCTGAGGCCATGAGTTCGTCCTAGCACCGGTCTTTTCTATCTGTTACTTATCAACATGTGTTGTACTCTTTTATACTCTGTCTACTTTATATACTCTTTTATACTCCTTTATATTCTGTACCCCAAAACCCTATAAGTAAAAGAACTCTTCTCTGCTTTACCCATATAAAGTTGTCTTGGAAAGGTTTTTTCCCCCTTCCTTAAGGCAACAGGCTGCACAGGTGCATCTATTTTTTCAATTTAACTTCTTTGTGGGTGATACAGGAGCTATGCTCTCTTTCAGAAAGAACATGCCATGGTACAGGCTAAGCTAATGTGAAACAGGCAGTGGACCGGATATTAGATACACTGAGGTCTGCACTTGGTTGCACTGTCGTTAAATAACCTGTTGCAAAATTTGTAACCTTTCATTTTTGCCTCCTTTTCTCATCCTATATTCTATTTGTCTTTAGATTATTTTAGTCTTGTCCTGTCCATGAACCACAGATACCACAATCATCCAGGCTTGCTCAGGGTTTTGGGTAGTAACAAAACACAAAGATTAACTTACCACTGTGGCTAGTTGGAGACCCTATATTTTGTTTAAACAGGAACTGACACACATTTAAATTCAACAGGAGATTCCACTTCTGACCAAGTTTCCCGTGAATTCTCCCTTTTTCTGCACTCCCACATGCCAGGAGCCTCCACAGAGAAAGTGCTTTCCTCCCTCCCTGAAGATTGCTTCTTTTTTGGGAGCTCCATAGGAAGCAATGATATTTGAGATGCTATGACTTTCTCTCTGTGAAGCTGATGGGTCTAAGATGGGGAGTCAATATGTTAACAGAGAGGATCAGTCTCAGATATTTTCAGTCCTCCTAATTCTGCCTTTGTTGCAGGTGCACAGTGACTCTATAGGGTGTGAGGGGTCTGGAGGCTGAAAGAGGTCCTAAACTGAGGCATGATCCCAGCTGCTACTGGTGCACCGACGCTGCTCACCATTTGGTCACCACTTCAGAAGCAGCAGCCTCTCTTCCTCTGGCACAGGCTTTCAGTTCACTTACTTTACTGCACATTCCCTTCCCGTGGTAATCAGCAGAAAGGTCATATATTTTATTCACTAATCCAGGGATTTACCCACAGCATGAGCACAGTTAACTAGCAGAAGCTGGCAAGTGGTGGTTTGTGGGGAGAGGTTTAGAGGAGCATGGCTCCTGGCCGGTGCTGCCTGCAGTGATGAGGATGAGCCAGCAGCAGGGCTGAGCTGCTATGGTCCCTTCTCTCTACTGTAGTGCTGTACAGCTGCCCATCCAGTCCTGCAAGCCGTGCCTGTGCTCCTTCACACTTTTACATTCTCAGCTATTTCCTCAGCTTTTACCCTTCCAGGCAGGCTGGGGGCCACCTCAGCTGGGGCTGAGAACAGCTCAGAGACCTCCCCCAAACTGGCTTGCTGGAGCTCAGTGCTGCTTCCCCAGCCATTCGCTGGCCACTCCCACTGTTCAGCCACAGAACTTTATTGCTGGTTCATGAAAGCAGGCTCCAGAAATTCACAAAAGCAACTTAAAAGGCATAAGATTGTATAGCAAGTTATAAACCATGCAATTTTTAATTAGTTTTGGGGTTTTAACTTTTGCCTTGAAATTACAAGGACTAAATATTTATTTTATCTTAAATATATGCTATATAATCATACACAGACACAGGCCAGGCACCAGAAATCAGATGTGGGAAACAACCAGGAAAGGAGGGCAGTGTAATTAATGCCAGCCAACAGGGTCCCTTTCCTGTAACAATTACCATGTAGATGAGACTGTAGTCTTACAAAGGTAACATAGTGAGAAAAGCAGATCACACATGAGATGAGATGGATTGACCAGCTAGGTGGGTCTATCTGGGCAGTATGTGCTTTAATCAGAGTCATAGAATTGTTTAAGTTGGACAAGACCTTTAAGATCATGAGGCCAGCCTTTAACCCAGACCTGCCAAGTCCACACTAAATCATGTCCCTTAGCCCCACATCTTCATGTCTTTTAATACCTTCGGGGATGGTGACTCATCCACTTCCCCAATCAGTCCATTCCAGTGCTTGATAATTTGACAAAAAACAAAATTGCTGTGGGAAAGCTGAAGAACATAGAAAGAAAGGAACACCATTGGAACAGATTCAGGGAAATAGTGGATAATCACTAAGCATCAGCTCCCAGGATGATGTTTTTCCTAACTCTATGAAGCTATTAATCCAGGAACTTTAAAATAAACACTGACCACTACAAGATTCATACTAAAGTCATGAGAGTTGGCTACATTATCAGCTCTCATCCCCTCTGGTGTGCTTCTGGTGTCAAGACCTCCTGTGTGTGTGTGAGGGAATATGCTGTCTGTGATTTCTGCAGAAGGGCTGGTATGTTCAGCTGGAGAAGGGCTGGTATGTTCAGTCAGCTTTCCAGTGACTTATGGCTCCTTCCTTGGGGCTGCTTGCCAGGGAGGGGCAGTGCATAGGGATGAACCCCTCTGTAGCACTCTGATCACCTCATGTCTTTGACTTTTCTGCTAGTGGGAATGCATTCTAAGATGCGATGTGTTATTTTGCATGACTGTAATGACAGAGAACACTGCTGGACTCACAGTTCCATCACAACCTTTGCTGAGCCCAGCCAGTGGGGTTGCCCTCTTTTCAAGGGCTGAAGGCAGGGATAAAGAGGGTATGTGCATATATCCAGATGATGTATGATTCTGCTGGAGCATGAAGCAGGGCAAATGGGTGTGATTAGCATGCAGCACTGTGTGGCCATTTTAGCCGAATGTGAGTCATGGCACCAAAAACTGTGGCCGTTTGACCTTGGCTGAATGCCCAGTGTCCAGCCAAACTGCTTCAAGGCGTCCCCCCGGCTTTGCTCTTCCAAAAGGAAAGGAACAAAAACAGCCAAGCCAGGAATTTATGAATAGAGATAGCTGGGAGAAAGGCTTCGATCAACTTCATGGGCAAAACAGACTCAGAATAATGCTTAAGTTTATTACTAGCAAGCTAAGAACTAAAAGAAGAAATAAAACAGTTTAGAAACACTTTTCCAACCACCCCACTCCCTGTCACCCCCAGAGTCAGTTGTTGCTTCAGCCTCTTGCAGATATAAGTACAAGACTTTTAAGCAGCAGCTCTTCCAAATCTGGTGTTTTGTGGACTGCAAGAGGACAGCTCGTTTCACCACAGTTGCAGGGGAATCAAACTGAGTCCTTTCCCTGCTTTCCGCAGGGTCCCATATGAGAGGTCTCTGCTCTCTCATGGGTCATTCCATCAGATACAGTCTCTTATGGATAAGCTGGCTGTACCTGCTTCAGAGTGGGTTTCTTGCTCCACAGACCCAGGCCACAAATCTCTTGCAGGACTCCGCCCCATTTTGGGGCCTCCCATGAGGTAACAGCCTCCTTCATGCATCCTCCTGCTCCAACAGGGAGGTCTTTGCACCCCGATGGCCTCCCATGGGCTTTGAGGGGACAGCTCATTTCACCATGGTCACTCACCACAGTCATCAGGGAATCATAGCTTTGAGTCCTTTCCCTGCTCCCATGGGGTCCCTCCTCCTCCTTCTCCTCCTGCACTGACCTTGCTGTCTGCATTGTTAATCCATGGCTGCAAATTTTTAACTACGCAACATCTTAAATATCTTCTCATGCAGGAGTGGATCAAAAGCAGGAAGTTTTTCCTAGACCCGACTATCATTGGCTTCATAGACTAGGGGAAAACTTATAGCAGCTTCAAAGAGAAGACACTTTTCCTCTTATAAAAATAAAAAAAAAAACTAATCAGAGAAACCCATGACACACTGCTATAGCAATCCAGAGATTACAGGATGGTTCAAGTCAGAGCAGACTTTGTAAGGTTTGTGCAGTTTGGGTGAGAGAGCTGGACAAAACACATCTTGGAGCAGGGAGTTTGAAGAAGTTAACAAAATCTACAGTTCATACTACTGCAACTTGCAGTCTGCTTTCTCCTGAGGCTTTGGCCCTGTTTTTCATAAAAAATGATTATGTATTAACACTTTGTATTATGCCTTGGTCAAATTTAAGGTTTGTGTGTCTTCCTCCTGTCCCTGAGGTGTGAGGCTATAGGTTTTATGTACTTTCCTTACTATTCCTTGCAGATGGATGTATGCTGTCTTCGTTTAATGAGATTTTGAGTCTCTTCTAAGATCTGGCAGAGGAAGCTTGCTGCCAGTGATTGCCAGCAATATTAGAGAAGTCATAAAATCTTGGCCATGTTGCTCCATTTTTTCTGTTACACTCAGAGCTTATATAGGGTGCAATTCTTCTCCAAAAAGTCCATGGATATTTCTACAGTGAGAAAACTGTGCAGGAATGTACAGAGCAGACAAGCTGTAGTGGAGCTTTAGCGGTGTCAGTGAGGGGCAGGTATCTCTTGTTCATCTTGGTGGCAAAGAGCACAGAGAGACAAAGTGCTGGTTTCTGGGAGAGGGGACACAAGGCAACTGCATGAAGAAAGTGAAACAGAAAGTACCAGGAGGAACACAAATGAGAAAGAGCAAAATGGAAGAAGAGGACAATTATGGAGACAGAGCCAAACAAATGTGAAAAATATAGGAACAACATTAAGGTACACAGAAAAAGTACAAGGGCTCAGATACGGGATTCAATGTCCCCATTCTCATGTTGTCTGTTTTCAAATACCTGTTTTCCAAGGTCTTTATCTGCTACAGGGGAGGTCTAGGCTGTTATCACAGATCAGACATCTAACCTCCAAATGGCTCATTTCATCTCAGAGGAGGGCAATGGCAGTTGGGAGCAGATTTCAAAGCTGCTCAGCCAGTTGCTCAGCCTCTCTACATGAAAGAGCTTTCCTTTATGGGACTTGATAAGTGGAAATTGGTCCTAGACAGGCTGCAATACTCTGATGTGTAATTGTTACTGACCTCTGAAAAGTGCTCAGTTTTCAGGTATGGCAATACAGTTGCCTGATAGCTCAGCCTCTGTCAGGCAGGGAATATAAACATGTTAGGCAAAGCACTGCTTCTGCCTTTCTTCACAGAAACACAGAGCAGGAACTTTTTTACATGGAATAATTTTGCCTTTATGGATTATTAAATTATTATGTGTAAACTATATATATTTATATGCTACATAGTACCTAATATATAATGCAGAGGTATATAATGTACATATAACTTGCATCTATGGATTTCAGGGGATGGTTTCAGGAGAGGTCTTCTCACTCTACAATGACCTGAAAGGAAGTTGTAGCAAGGTGCGGATTGGCCTCTTCCTTGCAGCTAGGGACAGGACAAAAGGGAATGGCCTCAAGCTGCACTAGGGGAGGTTCAGGCTGGATATCAAAAAGATTTTTTTTTCACTAAAAGGGTGGTTAAGCATTGGAACAATCTTTCCAAGGAAGCAGTGAGGTCACCATCCCTGAAAGCATTCAAGAAATGCCTGCATGTAGTACTCAGTGCCATGGTGTAGTTGACAAGGTGGTGTTCAGTCAAAGGTTACATTTTATGATCTTGGAGGTCTTTTCCAGGCTCAGTGACTCTGTGATTCTATGGCTTGTATTATTATACATGAAAAAGCTTGAGCTTTTAAGTCCATTGTGAATTCTGCTTGCCCTTCACTTAGTAGGGCACGATTTATTGATGAAAATGGAAAACAAAAATATGTGAGAGGTTCCAAAGTGCTAAAGTGTTGCTTTTTCAGTTTCTAGGGACCCAAGAGATAACAGATCCTGTGCAACTGCAAAAGCATCTCTGAGGCATGTTTACATGCAGTAATTTGCATGACCAATGTTTACAGCAGAATATAAAATGAGGATAAGCATCAGGAGAAATTTGTGGGAAGTCTGATGAAAAAAGAGCACTGTGGTTTGTAGTTTGTCACAAATAACGTGGCAGGACTTGATGCACATGGGAAAGACCTACCAGTAGATATAAGATACAATCTCTGTACTGTCACTTCTGGGCAAAGTAGGAGTCTCTGAGGTTGTTCTCTTGTCACACTTGCCATATTGCTCTGTCTCAAGGGCAAAACAAATCAAGAGACGCGAACATCTTGATCCTGAAATGTAAGACAACATTGTGAAGTGTGAAGTATGCAGGCAGGGAGAGATCACTTGATACAATTTGTTACAAGAAATAATACGGAAACCATATTTCCAAAAAGCCTATGGTATTTCCATTCATAAGAAGAATTAATCACAGACACAGTCTGCTGACAAGTCAAAACTAAATAGCGATCAGTAGAAGTCCAAGTTAAGCAAGTCTAAAGAAACACAGTTGTCAGTACTGCTGGAAATTGACCCATTTCTCAAATATGAAGAAGATCCCCAGGGAGAGCAGACCACAGGGCAGCCACACTGGCAGCTAACTTGCATAGAAGCAGTAAGCGTTTTCCTGCCTACTAAAACAGCTTTGACTTTCTCAAGGAGCTTTCTTGTTCTGTGTTGAGGGGACACTGAGTGTGGCAAAGACACTCACTGCCAAGTGGTAAAGCCTTATGGGCAAAACTTATTCTTGGCAGCATTCAGAATAAAATCCACAGGATAAAGCAGAAGTGCACAGAATAAAGCGATGGCCATTCCTGGTGGGAGCTTGAAATGTTATCTGTGATAGAAGAGGAAGACACTGCACATGTTACTTTAGTTTAAATTTGTGCCCTAAATTATCATCTTGCTGAAAATTTTTTTGCAGCTGCAGCTGAGGTAGGAAGGCAGCATTTCCTGCAGTCCCCAGTGCAGCCCAAGCCGCCTGTAGTGTGGAGAGGCAGGAATGACAGGTACATCTTGTTGCTGCTGTTGCCAGCTCAGATTGATGGAACAGGGATGCTACACATCCCTGCACTGTTCACAGCATGTGGGGGTGACTTCAGCACCCACATTTAGAGGTGTTTGCTCTGAGGTCTGCACCAGGGCTCTGCTGAGCTGTGACTGCACTTTTGCTCTGTTTTACACAGCTGATTGTTGCCTGATGGCATTTGCTGTTAGTCATAAAGAAAATATTTCTGAGAATTAAAAAAAAAAATCTTATTATTTGGAGCATTGTCACATAGAAACTCTTTCTCTGGACAGACATAACCTGTATAACCTGGAATGGAATGTTCTGTTTATTATAGTGGGGCTATATATGTATTCAGAGATTGGCCCATTATTATTCTAAAAGAGCACAGAGTTTGATCAGACAAGTAACTGTCCTCTCAGGCCAGAGTAAACCAGGACTCTCACAGTCATCATATTTCAGACTTTATGTGCTCCACCTTTCCAGCCTAAACAGAGGCTGAGAAATCACATAACAAGTAATGAAATATTAATGCACATTATGTATTTTCTTCAGAGAAAGAAGATCTTATAAGATGATGGTAATAGTTGAATTATACTGGGTTTTGGCTTAACACATGCCCTTTAATGGGCGGATGCAACTACCATAATGATTTCTTCTGTTCTGTTATTTTGCAGAATAAAATAATAGCAGAGCACAGCACAGATGGTCCAACGTCATCTGATGCATTTAATCCCAGGCAAATATCCAGGAGGCCATTTAGGAAACAATGAGGAAGCTTTGTTCACATTATAGATCTTTGAAGAAGTGCAAATATCTAGCTGAGTGGTGTACTTTAAATTTTGTAATAATAGATGAATTGATTTAAAAGGAAAAGTCTTTAATCTGGAGAAAGCTGAGTACTATATTTGAAATAACATCAGAAACCAGGCCTAGCTCTGGATACTCAATTATCCCACCTGTTCACTGAAACACTTCTACAAGCAAAAAAGGGTGAAAAAGAGATCCAGCATGTAACCAAATAAGGATTTTTTTCTTTGTTTGTTGAGCCATGAGTTTTGTAGCATGGAGATGAATCACATTTCAGCATGAATATGATATATCTGTATGAGAAAGACAGTTCTAACTATTAAGCCATCAAGACTTCCAAAATTAGGTAACTGAAAGAAGAAGTGGGATGTCCTGCTGGGATTACAGTAAACTGCCTGAACGTGCTGTTGCATCTCAGAAAATTAATGATCTCTTGCAGATTATATCCAAGAGATGGCTCTGGGGCAGGTGGTGGTATGGGGTTGTCCAGTGCTGAAGAGGACTTTTGAGGATGCAGGAATGACAGGCAGCACTGTGGTCAGCAGAGACAAGACTGCCAAGTTCCCGTGCAAAGCAAACAGAAAACTCATCCTGTTGCCCTTGCCTCTCTGCAACTGCTTCCTATTTTTACACTGGGTTTTGTTGCTGACTATAAAAGAATGCAGTAATAACCTAAAATGACAAAATTCCTCATTTGTTGGGCATGTGCAAGCTTTGAAAATCTGCTTAGGTCCTTAATTCCTTCTGGGATGGATGGAGTGAGATGCCTGGGTACCTCTTATCAGAACCCAGAGTTTTCTCTTGCTGTTTTTACATTCTCTTTTCCCTGGCTAGCTCAGGCAATCCCCTTGTATATCCCAAGAGAGGGCCTTGGACAGGATGGCAAGGGCTTTTTGCTCATTCAGGATGGGCTGATCTGATGGGCACAGCAGGTGCCTCATCATCTATCTTTCAGAGCCTCTGTCTGCTGCCCACAGGACGGGTCTACCTGGTGTGGATGATACACCTGGATATGTGTGTTTATGTCCTATGTGTCCACCAGTGAGCATGCCTTGCCTGTTATGTGTGATGAAGGATTTGCAGCAACGCTTGTTGCTTGTTAACCATGAGGATGTTGCCTGTGCACTCATGGCACAGGTATTAAAAGAAACACCCTTTCCTCATATTTAATGATATATCTTTATTTTGGTGATTGCCATTGTGAGGCTCAGCCAGTTATTTGCTCTTTGAGTACAGTTTGTTTTGTTCGTCTCCTAGGCTCTGCGATATAACAGGCTGTCATATGAAATATAAGCACAATAATGCAGCTGTAGCTGTAAATCAGGGAAATTAACAAGAGACCAGTTCAAATCCATCCTGCATTGAGCAAGGCTTTGCTTGGAAGACCCTATGCATGCTTCTTCCCACGGCAGAAGGTGACAGGGTGCTGTTTGGTCAGCCATTCCCATGCACAGAAACCTTGCACAGCCCTGTTTGTCCCCTCTCCCAGAAGGCCAGGCTGGTGCCCTCCCCACTGGTTGCTCTTGTTTGCTTAGCCTGGTCTCTGGGCGGTATTCCCTCTGCTAATTCCAGCTGAAGTCACCTCCTGAGCTGACAAAGCTGGCCAGTGGACTGCCCTGCCCAGACTGCTGTCATTGCTCATTCCTCTTGCCAGAAAAATACTTTTTTTTTTTTTTTTTAATTTTCAGATTTGACCAACCAATAAGTAAAAACTTTGTCTCCCAAGCAGAGGTGAGGTCATGCAGATACTGAGCAGATCTGGGAGTTTGAATGAGCCAGTTATGTCAGCCAGTTAATAACTTCACTGTTGTCATTTATTTGTCATTCATCCAGAAGAATCCAAAAGTGCTTTGCATTCTTTACAACCAGATTACAAACCCTTCTTGCTAACAGGGTTGCTTCATGCCCCACTGAGAGCCTGTCACCCCTTGGGAGCAGTGCAGAGCTCCTCAGTGGTGCCCTGCAAAGACTACGGTCAGTAACTGCAGTAGGCAGAGAGTTTGGTGCTCTGCCCAGGTGATCATTTGGGTATTGTCCTGCAGCCCTGGGCTAAAGATTTCTATCAGTACAGACACTGTGGAAATGAACTATGGTGTCAGGACCACCATGCCTGTGGAATGGATCCCTCTGTTGCTGCCAGAGGACCCCAATCTGCACTGCCTGGGATTCTCAGTAACCTGGGCATGTGCTTGAGACCTTAGTTGTTTCTCAGTGATTTTATGGAAAATATTACATAGAAATTCAGTACTCAGAATCCCTTAATTCTCTTGTTAACTAGGGAAAATATCATTGACTGGGATATCTCAGAAATAGTTTGTATGGCGGAATTCAATTTTGCATGGTGTTTTGAGGAAGGATCATAACAAAACAGTGCACGCCTTGCCATGGCACATGTTATTGCACTGCAGTGAGAGAGAAGCTGCATGAGTGAGTTCACAGTACGCACTAGTCTTCCAACCCAAATCCCATCACACAGTTGTTCAATAAATGTTGGGTCCCCCTCTTCTGACACCTCTGCTCCAGATATGGGTTGAGATATTTTCAGATGCACTGGCAGTCCAAATCCACGCCTCTTTTCAACATTTGGCTAAACAGCCTTTTCTATGACAGACACTGGTGTTATGTTTTTTGGTTTGTTTTTTTTCCCCTCTATCCGAATGACTTATGAAGTGAAACAAAGCAGTGAACACTCGTCTGAAGTTTTCACACTGCTTGTCGTTTCCCTGTGAGCCGGAAAACTGATCAGTGCAGCTCTGTGAGGTATTTGTGTGTAGGTCTCAGAGCAGCTTGCTCTGAGAGTAGAGGGCTTGTGTCCCCTTGAAATTTCTGAGGCCTTGAATGGAAAGAGATGTTAAAGGGAGGAATAAGGACATGCCAAATTCCCCTGCAGTCTCTCTGGCCATGCTGACCACTTTGGGCCACCTTCCCATCCAGCACAGAGCCATTCCCTGACACAGTAACTGTCCTGTCTTAGCTTTTCTCCTGTCCTCACACATGTTCCAGCTCCCTAATAGTTTTTTTCCCAGTCCTTCCCCAGGAAGAGCTTTTTGTTAATTTGATTGGGGTTTTTTAGTCTTTTTGGTGGGTTGGGGTTTGGTTTGGTTTGGTTTTGTTTTCTTTTCTCCTTTTAGGCTCACTGAAGTGCTCTAGATATTTAAATATTTTGCTGTTCTCCTTTCGTGTATTTTTTGGTTGGTTGGTTTTTTGTTTTGTTTTGTGTTTTTTTTTGTTTTTGTTTTTTTTTTAAGGAATGTGAATACTGACTTTTTTGGCTGACACAAAATTATGTGTCTTGGAAAATGAATCTTGCATTTCCTTTTGTTTTTATAGCCTGGACCATCCTGCTGGACCATACTGTATTTCCTGTGCTGCCTTACACTCCTCTCTGAAGGGAAATGAGTTGCTGTGATGCGATCACAGTTGCAAGGGAGATGGGAGATGACCTATAATATAACAGACATTTTCCTTGGAAGAAACACATTTAATCAAAGCTCTTTTCCATGAAAATATATCTTCAAAAGGACATTTAGGGATTTATAACTAATGGAATTAATCCCATTGGTCCTGGTTTCATTTCTCAAAGCAGATGGGAAAGAACAAGTGTTACTTTGAGGATGTTCAGTGGGTTAGCAAACACTGGGGTAAAATAACTACTACTCAGGGAAGTATAGGATTAGGAAGAATCTTGGTGAAGTGGAACACATGTAGATTGTTTCTATTGCTACAGTTTCCACTGTTTCATTTCCATTTCCTGGTCCTTTGCTGCCAGTCTCTAACACACAAGAACAAGACAGAGACACAGATGCCTACAGGTCTGAGAGGAATCCATGTCAGTCCTGTCGTCTGGTTTCCATCACCCATCTGTCTCAGCTAGTGAACATGCCATTCAATCCCTCAATTGATTTTGCTGAAATGAAGAATACTGTTATTGCTGGGGGTCATGATGTCTGTTATTTCCTGTAGCTCAATATACTTATTTTGCTTCAGTGAGAAGGGGAAATGCCCACCAACATCACACATTTCAGCCATGCCCTGTTTCAGAGTTTTGATGTGCCACTGCAGAGCAACTGCTGAAATCACAGCTACTTCTCAAAGCTTCTGCTAAAAGTCACCTTAGGTGCCACCTACGATAATACAGCTTCCAGCTCTCTGAGATAGGTTATCTACATGCAGTACATCCAGTGGCTATTCCTCCTTACCAAAGGGTAACAGGCAATGGCTTGGCAACTTGCTGCAATCAGAGTTGACACTGAGACTCATAGTGTTCAATGTCTTTATCAATGACCTAGGAGATGACACTGAGCATACCCTTTACAAACTGGAGATGGCACTAGACCTGAACTTTGGCTGAGATCCTGAAGGACAGAACTTCACCCCAGACACACCTGGATAAATGTTCCCGTGGGTACACTGCAGCCTTGTGAAGTTCAGGCAGGAGAAGTGCGAAGTTCTGGAGCTAAGGTGGAATAACCTTGTGCATCAGCACAGGCTGGGCAGTGACAGGCAGAACAACACCTGGATGAGAAGGACTGAGAAGTTATGGGGCATGCCAGAGTCAGTGGTAGCCAGCTGTGGTCCTGTCATGGATAACGCAAGTTGGGCCTTCTATTCAAGGGGATGTAGAAAAACTGGAGAAAATTCAATGGAGGGTTTCAAGATGTTGGAACCTAAATCAGAACTTGTAAAGAGGGGCTGAGGTCGCTGAGCTTGCTTAATCTGATGAAGAGAAAGTGAAGAACAGATCTTATAGAAACCTACAAGCTCTCAAAAGAGAGTTAAGAAGACTGTGAATCCAAATTATTCCTAGCTGTTATAGATGATAAGACAAAGGGCAAGGGCAACAACCTGTAGCATAGATTTTCCAGGATGGGCACTGAGAAAAGTGCTTTCACCAGGAGGTTGGCGCAACACTGGAGTGTGTTGCCCAGGAAGGTTTTCAATCACCACCCTTGAAAGTTTCTACAACCTGGCTAGATAAAGGCACAGTTGACCTGATCTCATGTGGTGATAGGCCTCTTTGAGATGGATTTCAGACTAGAGACCTCCCAGAGGTCCAACTGACATTTCTGTGGTTCTTTGATTCCTTCACAAACTTAAGTTTGGAGACGAAAGTCCATTCTCCCATGCACACATGTGGGAGAAATCTCTGAGCTTCCCTGCCTCCATCTGTAACAGTGTCCTCCTGCTCCTGCACTGGACCAGCAACACTTGATACTCATTTGATGATGTGAAACATAAGGTCTATGATTACCTTTGGATCAAAGATTAATTTGGTGACAGTCATCAGTTCCTCATAGAATTTGCTGTCCACAAAGTTTTCTTTTGTTTATATCTCTTATGCATCCTTGCCTGGTGGAAATCAGCAGCTTACTTCTCTTAATTCCTGTCTCAGGCCTGGCTTTTCAAACTGAGTATGAAGTTCATTTGATCAGTCTCGATAACAGCTGCTGGCTGCAGGTGTAGCAATCACCAAGTTTTCTGAAACAGATGCGAGAAGTTGTACGTGACTGGGGTTTGATGCAGGAAGGTGATGAAGAGTACTTGTTCCACATGCTCTGTAATTGAGTCAGTGCATGATGAATGTATAAAAGGGCAACACCATTCTAAAATACTCCCAAAAAATGACTGTATGCCCATTGATTTTTCCTTCTTAATATTTCCAAGATGCTTTTAACTACTGGAAGCCACCTGTGCTTTCCATTATGAAAAAATCTGCTTGTGACAGTGCCCTTTTCATTGGGTTTTAATATGTGAAAAGGGCATTCTGAATTTCTTTATTTTATTTAAATGAATAAAACTTCAAAGAGCTCCTCCAGATGACTTGCAGACCCTGCAGCCTTGGCAAATTTCCTCATGTAATTTGCTAAGAGTGGTATTACCTGCATTGCTGATAGAGGTCCCACTTCCCAACTGTTGTTAGTTAGTCTGTCTTTAAAACTCAGCAAAGGTCTGCTATTGAAAGACCATCTTTCTGTGATCTCTCCCTTGGCATATCCAAGAATAATGATTAAGAAAGTCTTTTGTCTTCAGCTGCTAAAACCCATGAACTGCATTTTCTTAATAAATTAAATCAAAGTCCAGCATCTTAGTAGTAAAATCTGTGTTCTTCAGCATCCTATCTACAGGCCATTTTTCATTTTACAATCAGGAAATGAAAACCTAGTACCTGATTTAGTTTTGAGAGACAGCAGAGTAATCTGCTGCAAAGCTATGAGTCCTATGTTTATTGCTGAGTATTACTTACCATGTGAAAAGAAAATTAGCCTAGATTAATTATGAAAAATACATTCTGCATGTGAATGTTCTGAACATGATACACTTGCCTTCCAAGGTTTAATATATTTTCAAGCTGAGTTTGGAAAATAAAGACTGTGAATACTGATGCAATGATGGGATATAAAAAGCAATAATAACCATCCTGACTTGAGGGAGCTAACTCTGCTTCCATTTAGCTCCATTAGTAAAGAGATCACACTCACCAAGACGCAAAAGCCAAAACAAGATAAGAGACTGAAGTATCCAGTACAGTGTGCAGCAGGATGAACCTGTTTGTGTCTTTATTTCTTTTTTGTAATAAATGTCTAGTGCCTTATTGATAGATAAAACAAATCAAGAGAAACTATTCCTCTCATTTAATTAGATAGTGGTGTTTGTGAATAGCAACTGATGGGCTTTTTCTATTTTTAACTTTGAATATCTGGGGTCAGATGTAACATAGGTCACAAATTAAGTGATTTTTCTGGTAAACCAGTAACTATCAAAGATTTTGCATGAATTCCTTTTCGCCGTTTTGTGCAATGTTTTTGTTTGCCCTTCCCAGGCTGAGCAGTGGCTCAGTCCCATGAAGTCAGGGCAGCCAGGAGAGCCTCATGCTCCTACCATGCAGGTATCTGCTGGCTGGTCTGTTACCAAGTTAGTATCAACTATCTGGTCCTTGGCTAGTCCAAGTTGTGATTATAACCAATAAATAGTCACTAGTTTTCTTCAATCTACCAGCTACTAGAATTAGGTAAGGAAGAAGAAACTGATTTTTTTTTAAAATAAAACTGTAGAAGAATGAGAACTAGAAATGAGGGAAGCAACTCTTTCCCATGCATCTTTTCAAACAGAAGATGTCTCACCTGTGAGGAAAGTGTGGTTCAAGGAGCCAGAATGAGACTGCACATGACTGGGCAAACCAAAGCTGCTGAGAAGACTACTCCGTCAGCTTTTTAATTTGGTTACACTGTTATGCAAGAAGATAATTACAATTAGCTCCTTCCGTTCACTTTCTTTTCAAAAATTGTGTTATAAGAAATACACAGAAAAAATTAGCTGAAAAGGGAACAATTTTGACCATGAAAAAAACTACACCTGACTAAAGCAACCATGGGAAAAGAAGCCTTTCATCACTTCACTAAACCTGTTAACAACCAAAGGTGGAATTTGGATCTTAGCAGCTTATTCAATTCCAAAAGTCTGTAGGAGTAGGTGATTTCTCTGGATAGAGCTTTGATGCCTTTCAAGCATGAGGTGGTGTTTGTTTATCAGAGTCTTGTCAGGCTGAGGTTTGCCTTTCGAATGAGTCAGTAACAATGGTAATAAAATACTTTTCACTTCTAAATGCCCTTTCATCTGAGATGTCAAAGCACTTTGCACAAATTAATACTATACCAATGTATAGGTATGGATTATTATTCCAGTGGCAGCAGAATTAGAACACAGGAACAGAGTGAGAAAATGGTTTGCTCATGCTGGTGACAAAACAAAAAAAGAACAGCACAGTTTTGTTTATGTTGCTGCATAAACAAAACATGGTTCACCTACAAATCTGCTGTCCTCTGTGTGTCAGTGCTGAGATGATGCTTAGCTTTTTTTCTGTCTCAACCATTACACCAGTTGTGAGTTTTAAGTTATTT
Source organism: Campylorhamphus procurvoides (assembly GCA_013396655.1). Classification (NCBI taxonomy): domain Eukaryota; kingdom Metazoa; phylum Chordata; class Aves; order Passeriformes; family Dendrocolaptidae; genus Campylorhamphus; species Campylorhamphus procurvoides. The sequence continues at coordinate 464,606 of WBMV01008585.1, forward strand.
TTGTGATGCTGAGTATTCAAGGGCAAACACAACTTTCATAGTAAATACCTCCTTTCCAAACTGGAAAGGGTGAGGGAGAAAACAAAAATGTTGATGGCTAACCAAAATCATCTGAATTTCCATCTCAAAGACACAAGTGCATCTTATTTTAATAAGCAGGACAACCATGCTCCTGGTAATTTGGAGTAGCTACATGTAAGCTGGCTAAGAAGGTACTTAAAAGAAAAGGCATGTTTTCTCTCCTCCCCCTCCACTCACCTTTACCTCTCATGAGAACTGCCAGCTGCCCAAGTGCTTAAAGTCCACGACAACTGGGGTTTTAGACTAGTGAAATATCAAAAGATTTGTCACAGCCCCAACCAGTATTGCAGTCACTGCATAAACTGTGACTTTCAATGCAAATCAAGGTAAACTGAACATACCCTAAAGGACTTAATCTAGTGAGACTGGGTAGACTGAGCAGAAGCCTTTGTGCAAACACCCTCACTATTGTGTGCTGCTTTGATGGTGGAGCCCAGGGTGCAACCAAGCTCAGCAAGAACAATTGGGCAGCACAGGTCATGCTGCACCATGCTGTGACCTGGGCTGGGGAAGAGGCATCACCATGCCAGAGATCCCCAACTCCAGTGCTGTCCGTCCACATTACTGCTTCCACTGGGCTGCAAGCAGGCTCAAAGCCTGCAGCGGTGGGGTGTGCTTGGCTCTGCCTTACATCCACCCAGATTGTATGAAGAGGCAGGTTGGAGCCTACGAAACACAGAAGACACTGTGGTCTGCTCTCTCCAAAGCCTGTTGGGGTTTACACCATAGTGAACTCTTACACTGTGTCTAAAGAGATGAATCAGAGACAGTGAGCAAGTCCAGTCTTGAGAAAAGCCTCAAACCATGCCTATTGTGCCAAGTGAGAAACTTGCTCTGTGTCACTTTATCTTCAAGTAACCAAGAACACAGCTCTGAAAGTGCAGCTGATACCAGTCCTTGTTCCACGTAAGCTTTGCCTTTCTCACTCTGTATTTCATTTGCTTGGAGTCCAGAAACTGCAGGAATAGGCAACCAGCAGACATGAACCAGTTGATGGAAGAAGATCAAGTGCACTGATGGCTGTGAGGTTTTCAGAGTCCCAGTCTTTCCTGCAGCCTATCCAAACCTGCAGATTATTTTCTGGTCCTCCAAATGGTGGGGTGTTTTCTTGATTTTTTGTTTTTTCTCTCTCTCTCTCTTTTTTTTTTTTTTTTTTTTTTTCTCCTTTCTTTTTTTTTTTTTTTTTTTTTAGTTATTTAGCAGTATAGGGTAGGAAAAGTGGAGAAGACCTTAACTACTCAGTCATTTGCTATTACTATTCAGCAGGTATGAAGAAATCCATTTGGATTTCTTACTGACTGAAAAACACCCTGTTTCCCAGTGTCATCGGGATACTTTCAGATTTTCTATTCGGCAGTTATCTCACTGGAACAGCAGTTTCCCTCCTCCCATCTGTGCTCTGTGCTGAAACAAAGAGGAAACTGGTGTCTGCTTGTTTTATGCAGCTTGACCCCCAGCCTGCAATTTTTATGATTTGCGTGGCAGTGAAAGGCAAAGAAAGGGGAAAAAAGCAAGAGCACAGGGAAGACAAGGAAAAAGAAGCTTCATTTTCCCCAAGCTGCCCTAGGACTGACCGCAACTCAGCTAGGGCTGATTTGTGGTCATCAAGTAAGCGAACACAAAAGCATCAGGGAAAAAGCACAAAAGGCTCTCCTTAGAGATTGACAGCTTGTTAAGGTCTATTATTAATACAAGTTCAACTTAAGTGACAGGGTCACCTATATGATGCTGTTTGGGCTCCCTGCCCTGGTCAAATAGCATTTTGCTTTATTTTCATTCAAAGGGTTTATCTGATAGACACATAACGCTGAATTAACCAACCTTTATCCTCAGTTTTCTGACTTTTTGGACTATGCACTAACTTAAAACTGAGTGAAAGGATGCCACACTCACCACTAGCTTCTCTCATCCTTAGCGGAAGGAGAAATCACTTGGATAAAAATCTGCTTTTTGTTTGAACTTTTAAAAGTTACATTTTATTAAGAAAATTAAATCAATTAGTGGCAAAGGGCTACATGAGAAGTATTACAATGATCTATTATTTAAAGGTGTTTTCAGACGTTTCTAATATAAAAGCTGTGTACTAGGGATTGTGCAATCCAGAATGAAGATTGACATCCTAAAGGACCTGACAAATGGAAGAACCATTCCTCATCTCCAAAATAGTAAGAATATTGCTTAAGAGAATACAGTTTACCAAGAGAACGCTAAAGAGTTTACTGTAATGTCTGCTGGTGTCTATTAGTTTCTTACAAGATCCAAACTCAATTACCCTTATTTTATTACCTCCTTTTTTTGTGAAGCACTTAATGAGACCATTCCAGAGAAACTTCAATTAAATGAGGTGTTGATGTTTCGAAATATTATATATGGTTTTTAAGGAGTATCCTATGTATGGGAGAAATAAAGGAAAAATACATGTTTTTCAAGCAGTGTAATCTATTTGGTTATCAGACACCTCCCTACTGACAATTCCTATTAAAGATCAAGATATCAAGAACTTTTTTTTCTTGCCAGAAATAACTGAAAAAGAATGACTTAACCCGGCATGCACTTTCAGCAGCTGGTATAGCCAGTCCATGCTGCTCCCCTGTTTCCCAGCAGCATTCCAGCTGGGAGGCATACAGGGAATGGAAGTTAAGGGTAAAGTGATCTAGTCCATGTCTGTCCTATGTTTTCCTTTGCTAAGAGGCTGTGCAAAGTCTCTGGATCCTTCACAGAAGTAGCAGTAGAGGATGGCTTAACTTAACCAGCCTGTTCTGGGGGTTTACACACTCTCAGATTTTGCATGAAAGACAACTTGTGTTTTAGAAACCCACCTCTTTTGTCCTTTAGAAACCAATACCAATTTGAACACATAGTAAAAACCAGTGGCAGGGTGAAGACAAAAAATAAATAAAAGGCTCAGCAGGTGTAAATCAGCATGATTCTATTGACTTTAGTGGAGCTGCACCAGTGTGGGCAAACTGAAGTTATCATCACTGTTATCACTGAGAATGTGCCAGTCTTTTGGGGACCAGATTTATCTGCAACAGCTTGTTTTATTACCTTTTTCCTGCCTAGTCCATCCTTGCTTTGCATTTTATTGTCATTGCCTCTGTAATAATCAACCTTTTTCTCTTTTAGATCCTGAAGTTAGGCATTGTGTGACTTTAACAGTGGTCAGAGTCAGAGAAGAGGCCACCTACATAGTATGACCCTTCCATGATATTTAGGCATTAAAAGAAAATCTAAGAAACTAGGACAATTTACTTAAAAAAAAAAAAAAAGTTGTGTGAGTTTAAGGCTGCTCAAGGGCAACCTTAATTTATGTGCCAATAAGTTACACAAATATTTTCTCTACCATTCAATTAAGAACAAGTAGTTTCCTTGGCAACGGCCACATTACGTGGAACTTACCCGAGCTCTGAGTTCCAGCAGAGTACTTTCCCTAAGAAAGGAACATACTCATCTATCATGTAAATGTCTAATTTGTACACGGTTTTGAGAGAGAGGAGAGAAAATGGAATTTCCGGCAAATTAACACAACCCTTCTCTTTTGCTGGAGTCAAATCCATGCCCTTTTCCGTAGTTTTCTTCTGCTTTTTGTTTTTATCTCAATGTTAACTTGTCTATTAAAATTTTAAAAGAACAGGATTATGCAGTGGATATAATAAAAATTGCAAAAGATGGCAGGCTGCTGCTGAAAAGTGTAGCTGGGAGGGACTGGGTTAAAAACAGGAAGGTGGCACTCTTCTTCCATATGGAGTTGCTACTGAAAGTGCTTTCTGGTTCAGTTATGATGACGATTAGTTCTTTTGTGAGCAAAAATTAAGGATTTCAGCCTGATTGGACACCAGATTGTTATTTTCGTCTAAACTACACCTTTCTCAGTGATGCATTATTTGGTGCTGTAACTCTTGCCAGGCTCCTGGTCCTTTTGCATGCAGGTCCCTTCAAAAGTGGATGAGCAGCATGTACCTGGGAGTGAGCTAAGGACCTGCATGGCTGTTGCTGTGCTAGGAGCCCTCTACTGTCCTGAGGCATTCCCCAAAACGAACTGAACAGCTGGAGTCAGAGCCAAGCCAAAACATCATCTCTGGATGTGAAAACATGCAGCTCTGTAGTAAGGCGAACAGCCTCCCCCACATTCACCTCGGAGGGAATACCTTGCTCTCCATATTCTTTTATCCCAGTGAAGACTGTACCAGCTTCCCCAGGAAAGTCCTGGCTATGTTCTCCCATTTGCATAACCCCGCCACGGAAAATGGATTTGGCATTGTTAGATTTAATCCCCATGGAACTGTCTTTCTGCAAAACTGGAATAAAATACGTCCCACTGCTTTCATCCCCTGGCTTACCTTCAATCCATAAGTCAAATTAGGCTTTCAAGATGTTGTTCTATAGGTTTTTCCTGCATTCCTGTACCTATTGACACTGTGAAGCTGGAAATCATTATTTTGAACTGTTTTCAGCCTTCTGCTCTTGAAAAACTTTCACCCTCTTTGAAACCAGAGGTACCCTTTGTCAGGAAGACAGGATCCTTTTCAGCCCCTCTGTGTTAGTGGCAATATTGCTATGGAGTATAATGGTTGCAGAATGCTGTATTCACTATGCTATTCCATTTTCCTTCCATCTGTCTGTTTGCTTTGGTTCCATTAATACCAAAGAAATCAGTTTCAACCATATCTTTTATCTCTTGCACATCTAAACTCAAGTAGGATTATTTAATAGACTTACTATGGCAGTGCTTTTGTGATAGAACTGCATTCTGCTCTGAAGGAAAAGCAATTCTGAGCAGCTTTGCAAAATTTGCTTCTTGCAGTTAGCAATTAGATTGTTTTCTGCTTTACAAGTCCCTAAGGTACCAGTCCCCAGAAATAATATGTAATTACACTGCTCCAAGTCCAGGTCAGCATGAAGATGTGATTGTGACATGTATCTTTCTTTTTACTTGATAAAACTTAAGAGGTTTGGCTGTTCAGTGGTGAACATTAAGGTTTATGGACTATGTCACAATTTATTTCCCTTAAGTGCCTAAGCATTGTAAATGATGTGACAGATAAGCACAGTCTCATCATATTGTGGCCTTATCTAGATCTGCTCCCCTCCCTTATGGCATTTAATTGTCCCGGTCTTCAGTCTGCCTATCTCCCCCTTAATTACACTCTGCAACATACGAATTTCTCTGGCTGCTTTGGAGGCTGGGAAATGAAAAGTCACTGCACAGTCACCTCATCTCTGAGCAGACAGTATGGGATGAAACAGGAAACACAGGTCACTGCCTGTTGCTATGTGTGCAGACAAGGTCTGATTTTTCTTTTGTCCAGTGGGAGCTGACACAATTTTGCTAACTTTGGGTTATTTTTTCCTTGCCCGGCTAACTCTAGTGAGAAGCTGCTGCAAACTGGGATTTTGCTAGCTCAGGAGAGTGTGAGTCTTTCCCTCATTTTCTGGGGATGAGGTAAAGGCTACCCAGGATTGGTATGATGACTTGCAATTAGCCTGTTTGCTTGTATGTGTTAGAGTGTGTAAATATCTTGCTGTGGGTTTGTGCTTTTTTTTTCCTTTTCTTCCCTCCACTACAATACTCCCAAATATAGTAATGATGCTAAGTTACCTGGTCTATTCATCAAATACTATATTAGGATGCTATGCCAAAAAGAAATCACTTCTAAGGCCCATTTTGAAATAGATGTTAAATATTGTCTTGACTCCTTACAGTTACATTGTTTGACAGCATCACTTGGAACTCATAAGAAACCTGGTTTGTTTCTTCAATTTCTAAACTCATCATAACCTTCCTTGGGGCTCTGAGCAATTCAGCCACGCCATTCTCATAAATCTGGACACATTTTTTAATCAAAATCACTCTGACATACCATTAATTCTCCTTCCTTCAGGTCATATAATATTCCAGGCCACAACGCTGAACATATTGAGCAATATCCTAGCAAATACTTTTCATATTTCTTTTATACACTATCTATTTTTAAGAAATCATAATTTAAACATTGAAGAGATGAACTGAAGTATTTTCTTAAATGTCAGAAGCACACACCTATCATGTCTCTTCATATAGGCAGTGTAAGTCTGCTCACCTCTGGTCAAATCACATCCAGCTAGGTCATTATCTCTAATGGTGTTCAGGGACAGTGGACAACATATCCAGGCACAAAATAAGATTCAGCTAACCAGTGCTGGAGTGCTAAACCCCCATATGGACACAGTGGAAACAACCAATACTCCTTCTTTAAAATATAAGACTTTATTTTAATCACATCAGAATAATAATTCAGAGGGTTTTTTTATTTCCACCTTGGTATATAATGCCTCTCCTACTAAAAGCTTGAAGTTAGGAAGAAAGTAAATGATCAGGGAGCATAAGAAAGCTCTTTATTGAGCTACGGGTTGCTTATATAAAAGTACCTCTTTAAAAGAGGACCTTCCATCTCTAATCCTGAACCCTCTGCTGACAACTGGACTCACCCTTTTTTTGAAGAACCCCCCTTGAACTGTTGAAATACTAGAGCATTGTAATAGATATGTATACTACAGACACAAAAATGGTCTTTACTGTTAATAATTTCCTCTTCAATGTTGCTTTCTGAGGAAAGGAAATGTAATTACTTATTTTTGCCAAAAGAGTTAAATAGGTGACTTAATATGCTTGTTGTGCATTATTTAGCTGCCTAATACACTACATCTCTCTATTTTCAAGACAGACTACTGTGCCAATTCTTTTTGATGCGGTCTTCATGAGTACAGAAAGCCCATACAACAACCCTCAGCTTGTAAATGGAAACATTTTGGAACAAGTTCTGTGAGTCTGACAATGACTGCATTGATCAGAGTATTGAGACAGAAGTCTGCTCTTTTACATTCACAGAAATAATGGGGAAATGGTGCATAGGTAAGAAGTTATATGCAGAAATACAGAGACAGATGAGCTTTTCACCCACTCCAGGAGCAAGGCAGAGCTATTTCCTTCTCACAAATAACTTGGGAAATGCATCCCTCAGTGCCACCCTATGGCATTTTTTGTTGCAGTGGCAATAATGTAACTGAGAGCTGAGAATGGTACAATGTGCTTTGATCAGCCATCTGCCAAATTTAATGAAGTGATAGCGAATCTTTTAAGCTGGATTTGGCCTGCATCATATGATTAAATGGGGGAAGCACCCCTACCCTGTGTTAGATGTCCTTTGGGTAAAGATCATATTTGCTTAGTTGCATGAATTAAGGGTATTTTACCTCTCTGCCTCAATAAAAAAGTCAGGATTATTTGACACCCCTTTAATTTTGATGCCTATCTTCCATTTCGATGGCAAGAAGCCAAACTTCTGCATGTCTTACTAACCTTTACTGAATATTCTTTATCTTTTAACTTCTCCTGATTTCTATCATTTTGAATTGGCCTCTTCTGATTTCATGAGAAAGGCCATTTGCTCCAGAAAACAACAGGCATGAAGATCTATGCCTGTGCTAGCCACCTGAAACCAGTAGAAACAGGTTTCTGACTGGAATTTTCTCTTGCAATAGGCAAGTCAATACATTTAATCTGGATGCTGTCCCTCCAGGGGCTTGTGGAGGCAAAGGTACAAAACTAACAATTTCTTCCACTTTGAGGTGACAGCTCAGAACCTCCCCTGAGCAGAAAACCTTGCCTATTTTTGCAATACTGGAAGGAGAGTGTGGTGAAGGAAAGCCTCAGACACTAGGAAGAACATATTGCATTGCATTATTTTGATGATAGGGTCTGAAATCCCCAGCTGAGATCATAACCCTGTTTTGTTAGGTTTTGTAGAAACATTAAGAGATACAACCTTCGGAGGTTCACTGTATGGCCAGGAGAGAGATGGATACCAAGGGGATGTGGATGCAAATCCAGATTCAGTTTCATGGCAGATATATATCAAAGACACAGCTGGAAGAGATGAAGGCTTTCATTTGTGTCACATGGAAGTCTCTGAGAGAGAAAGAAGCATTTCTTGGGTATTCATGCTTTCTGTCTGCGTTGTGGCCCAGAAGGCAGTGATGCTAGTCCATAAGTGGACAGGCTGGTGGGAAGTGCTGCAGCACCACTTGTGCAGAATAAAGTGGGTTTCACTGTAAGCTCTGTTGGCAGTTCCATTTTATTACTTGATATAGGGACTGGGGGATATTTTAATCAGAGGAAGACAATCTGATGAGTACTGGTCATCAGGTTCATGACAAACTTTGGTTGTGCAATACAGGAGAGCAACCAGTATGATATGACTTCAGTAGCATGGAAACACTGCAATGTTGCTTATTTTAGGTTATGCTGCTGGTATGATTTGGTCTTTTTTGCATTTTGGGGGCTCAGTGTCTGAGTTGTTGGCAGTTCGAGCTGTCACTGCTTGCAGGCACTTTGCTTCTCTGGCCGCTGTCTTGTCCAGAGCTGCATAAAGAAGCTTCAGACTACATGGCTTAGATATCATATTTTTTCTGTTATTCAGGGTGATGAAAACAGTGATCCTGCATGGTATTTTCCTTTCCTACGAGGCATCTTTGGCATAAACCTTTCCTCAGACATGATGAGCATAAAGGCTTTGCAACTGGGGCTAAGGACAAAGTGGCAATCTCACCAGTGCCATAGGAGATAACATTTGAGGAGGAAGCAGTAGTTAACAGCCAAGGCAAGTTAGGTGAAAAGAGCTTAGTGCTGACCTGGTGCTCTGCAAAGTTTCATCTCTGCTTTGCTTGGGGAGATTCTACTTGAAGAAGCAGCTGATCCTGCAGATTATGTGGGCAAGGGTAGAGGCTTATGAGATGCATTTGGGTGAGCTGGTTCTGGCCTGGACTCAGTGCTGTCACCACTGACGGCTGCTACCACAAGTGTCATGGACAGACAGCACAATGCTACTATACTACTTCCAGGTTTGAGCTGACATGCCACACAGAGGTTTGCCACCCCTTTCCTCCCAGCTCTGTGAGCTTCCAGAAATCCCTGAAGGATATTCAGTGGCACAGAGCAGGTGCTTTCTGGATATCCTATGTCTGGTATCACGCAGCTGCTGGGTAGGCAGCTATTATGTACACTCAATAGGCATGGGTGTTACTCTGTGCTATTTAGACAAGGGAAATAACCAATGTTCTCTTAAAATTTATTACAAAAAGCAAGATTTGTGAAGCAAAACAAGATAATTTTACAGTGCCTTAACAGATTTTGTATGTCATACTAATGACAGCCTGATCACCTCAGATGTTGTGTGGTCATGGCAGGCTGAGGCACAGTCATAATTTTTTTTCATTTGGTAGAAAAAAGAAACACAAACAGTTCAAAAAAGATGCCAAATGTCAGTGTACTCCTTTGCAACACAATTTTTCCACTGGCAAAAATGTACTTTTACCTTCAGATCTTGCTATGATTTTGAGTAACTGCACTTACACTGATGCATTCTGGGTGACCTGGAAAAATTGTCCTGAGCTGGTACTGTGGGAAGCATGGTGTATCCCCTGGGGCTGTACCTCAGGAGTGGCATAGTGGAGAAGGAAAACACTTTGGGGGTCCCCAAGATTCAGCCAGTGGGAAGGAAAGGGGACGAGCAAAACTGATGACACAGGCACTGGTGGGGGGCCTTGCCCACACACACACAATGGGGTTATACTGGGCTGGTTACAGGGAGACAAGGGTATGCCAGCCAAGACTCCTGGCAAGGATGAAACATAGTGAGCTGTCATGATTAATAATAGAGTTTAATCCAACACTGTGAGGCGTAAAATATATTCAGAGCCCGCCATGATACTGACATGCTGGAAACTCCCAGCAGAGATGTACACAGCATTGCCAGACAGTGGAGAACTGGGAGAAGCATAAAGATTTCTGCACTCTGCTTCCTGTGTTGCAGGGCTTGAAAGCTGTGCTGTTTTTGGACCCAGATCTGTTCATCTCCTGAGCACGTTGCCCTCAAGCACAAGGTGACAGACCCATGGGCTCAGCAGCTGACTGCACTGCTGCTGTCACTGGTCCTGTCGCTGTGGGCAAACCCTGAGAGCCAGAGGGGCTGGGGTTCATACACAGCTGATGCTCACTGTCATATGAACTCTGTAAAATATTTTACTTTTTCCTTTTAAAGCTATGTTCTTTTCTTTTGACCTGTTACAATAAAGCTGGAACATTTTAGAGCCTGGCAACCTGTCCAACCCCAAAGCTTGTCTTCCAGCAATTGGCTTAGTTTAAAACCACAAAAAATACTACCACAAAAGTACAGAAACCTGTTGTAGACAACTAATTAAATAGGAGTATTTGAGGTCTAGATTTGTGAATCAGAAACTAGTTTTTGGAACCAAAAGACACTAATTTTTCTGCCTTTTGCTTACATGCAAAAAGAATGATCCTGTACTACACTCAGGCAGGAGACAGAAGAGAGAAAAATGGCTGCAAAATCTCATTGTGAACTCAGCTGCTGAAAGACTGGAGAATTTCTGTGAAATATCTCGGAAACCAGTTTTAACCAGCACATTCCCAATTATCTGGCAGCTAAATATTTTCCTGTTGATAATAGTCTCCAAGGTACAAGCTTTGCCACACAGAACCTGGACTTAGGAAATACATTTATCGTTTCATTTACCTGCTCCAGTCTTTATTGTTAATTGACTACTTTTCTATTCCTATTCTCCAAATAAAAACTATGTGCTTAGGTCCACTACAGGTATTATAAATGCCAGCCTCCATGAAATAAATGCATGTTAGCTCAGATAGTCCCTGAATTTAGGTCTCCTGAGCACAGGTGTATACTGATGCTGGCAGTAAGTAACTTAAAAGAAGTTTTTGCTAACATAATTTTTTTCCTCCACTTATGATGTATAGCCTATAAGAATTTGAATTGTGGTGAACTCATCAAAAAGCACCTAGACAGTTGTTTAAAATAATCTTTGCTGTCAGCTGGAGAACTTTGGGAATAGGTTGTACCATATTTCATCCACATAGTGGAACATCTTAAAAAGTAAACTTCTTTCAGAACAATTCTTATGACAGATTATAGCTACATCCATGCTGCATAAAAGAAGATGTAAAAGTGAAGAATCTGATGGGAGGAGAAAAACTCTGAGAAAATCTCCCCAGGGAGTTGTCTATAACTAGATATAAATCCATACTGCTGATGATTCTAGTATGGTGTTGGTTTGGTTTGTGATTTTTTGTTTGTTTGGGTTTTTATTTTGTTTTATTTTTTTTGGTTTATTTAAAAGTGTAACCATCAGTTAGTACTTAAAAATATATTAATTTATACACCTTCTGATTCATTATAAACTCACAAGAAAAGACAGAATCCTTTGGCATTAATATAGTCTAGCACAGCACAGTGACCTTTTTCTACCCCAAGGATTAATAGTTGAACAGTCTTTTGTCTCCCCTGAAGTGCTTACATGTATTTGTGATGCTTTTAGTATAACACCATAAAATAGATCTTTCTTAATCTGCATTCCTGTGAAAAGAATATATATATATATATATATGCTGCAGTGTCTTAGGAGGGAATTTACTTTCTGAGTGTAATCACATTTTAAATGTGAATGTTTCCAAAGATTTTTTTTTTTAACCATGATCAGATGTTTTAGACTATATTAATAAGAGAACATTGTAAACAAATCCAGGACAAGAGGAGTACAATCCAAGGTCTGAGCACAAAAAATTTCAAGGTTTTGTTTAATTCCTACACAGTTAAATGATTTAAAAATTTGTTTCTACTACTTTTAGACACCTGAAAATAAATTTCTGAGGATTTTTTACAAGGAAAAGATGAAGGCTTATAGTAGAAATAGTGGACAAGCATCTCTAAGCTTCATCCACAGAAAAAGAAACATGTAAGTGCAAGGTGGAGAAGCAGGAAAACAACTCTGCCATGCTTTGAGGTTTTTCTCTGTCTCAGAGTTCTGTATCAGGGATAATCTCTTGGAGTGCTTCAAAACCAGGCTACTGGTGGTGAAATTTCTATAACTGCATAGAGGAGTTACATGCTTCAGTCCCACTGACTGTAATACAAATTAGAGATTTAAATCAGTGAAGTGCTTTTGAGAAACCGATGCTGAAATATACACAAAGGTTACAAGTTCAACTAAAGGCTGCTTTGCAAGCGCTGGGCAAACACAGTCCCCGTGTCCACCACTCACAATCTCATGAGTAATACCCTGAACATTGTCAGTCATACCAGCAGTCCCTCCTGCCTTGCAACACAAGCCTTGCATCTTCCTCATGAAGACTGATGTGTGCTCTGTGGACTCTGCCTGCATCTGACATCACACTTCACATCCCGAGTTTTTGAACAGAAAGAGCCAAGTATGAAATTCAGAGAGGTTTATTAAACTCTCTGGGTTGCACCAAGGACTGAAATGTAAATCCCTGCCACACAGACAGGTTTAGAAAGGGAACAGCTCTCTGTAACATTTTGAACTTTCTGAAAAAGTCAAGTATTGCCCCACAGCCTAAAGTTTCTGTTTGTCCCCTTGGTAGCTGTTTATATTCTTCACTATGCAAAAAGCAAGATGTTTGTATCTAGAGGGCTTTTTTATATGTGCTCCTGTGTTGCCCCACTGCACAAATAAACTCTGTAGGTGCTTTGTGATCAGAATAATCTCACATGATCAGTCATACATTGTTCTCTTGTCAACAGCAACCATCTAGGACCAGCCTTGTGTCCTGAACTGAATCCAGAATAAACAAGCACCCTGATGAAAACGTTCCATAAACACCCAGAATCTGGAGACATTCTTAGCTTGCAGGATGCCAAGTTTTTTCTGGGAATAAAAAACCCCAAAGCATTATAGTTGACATAGGACCATTTTTCTGGATGAAAGATTTAGATACAGAATATTTCAAGCAAATTAATTTATAAAGTTTGAGAGTTGTATGCAGGTGTTTAAAAAACATTTTTTTTAAATTACCATTATTTTCTATATCCTGAGCAAGGTATACATAAGGCCACATCACTAGTGGAATACATTAGAAAATATATTGGAGCTAATGAAGCCATGCTACTCATTTGCATCCTTAGATATTCTGCCCCTTCATATTGCTCATAGGGCTACAAAAATTCATTATTTTAGCAGTACATCCTCTTCCTCCCAGTTCTTGGGAGACATATAGCTCCTAAACAGCAGATCACAATAGTCTTCTTCTTATCAGTTTTATTCATGGCAGATGAAGATAAGAGTGTTTATCTGGCAGTTGTGCCCCAGGAAACTGATTTTCCATATGAAATTATCCAGAAAAATCTTGCATATTCAATTAAAAAAAATAAAATGCATTTCACCAGAGTCAAACTTCAGCTACTCTGGCATCCACAGCATTAATACAATTGTGGTAATCCTACTTTGCAGGTAAGGGTCTGATAGGATTTGAAACAAAATTGCTGGTTGTTGGGGGGTTTATTACCGCTCTGCAGGCTCCCAGTGGAGATGCTGAACGCCTTTCCCAGCAGATACTATATATTGCTACTTCTTTTAATCCCCCAGCCAGTGTATCTGAGGCTGATTTAGGACTGCTGCAGGGTTCTCATGGTAAATTGAACAGCAATACCAGATCTGCATAGTGCACCATTAATAAACATATTATAATCTGCACATGAAGCTGTAGATCAATGATCCCCTGAAAAATAATGAAATATATTATTAAAAAGATTTTAAGCAGAGGGGCAAGCCGAAGCTGTAAAAACAAAAACCACCTGCATCCTTTTCTGTTGACCTGCTGAAGGGTTGTCCTGACATCACAGGAATGAGTATTTAGCCCTTAAGTTTTTTTGCTGTAATAACAAACAAGGTATTTCTTATAATCCTTCTTCTACCAATGCTTTGCCCTAGACAACCAGCATTTAACAGCGTGGGTTCATATCTGACAAAGAGATCTCTAACTCTTTTCCAGTATTATCCCATTTATGGAAATTGCTGCTCCTCCATAAAATCAGTAGCAAGAATACTTCCTCTGAGAAAAACATTTCCATTCTCAAACTGCCCAAGGGAGGAATTAGAGAAAAAAGTATATACATCACAACAGGATGTACTCCAGTGTGTTACTGCTATTTCAGTATGCAGACCTTTATCTTCATTCCTGCCTTTCTACTCCTCTCTGTTCATTATCTTTCCCCTTGTGATGAAGCTTCAAGGCATTTCCACACTGTCCCTACAACTCAGAAAGAAGAAATGCTGGCAAAGAATTAGATTAGTGTGTGGAAGGGGGAATTCTGCTACTCTGGGTTATGCCGTTAGTAAGATGTTTCACAACACTTGTATGTTTTTGTACTGCAAAGTTTATCATTCTACTCCTAAGAAAACCTCCCCGCTGCCCTGTAAATCTGCTGGTTTTATATTAAAGAAGTAATTCTTGAAGCATTTGCATGTGTTACCTACAGAAGGGCCAGAAGATTTTCAGGAGTGTAGCAGAAACAACCAAGTAGAAAAGAAAAGAAAGAAGAGCATTGAGGCACTCTTTCCTTGTTCCCTTCTTTCTGAATTCTGTCTGTAGAATAAAAAGGAGCAGCCAGGATCATTATGATTGTGCCAGGATCTGGCCTGAGAAACGAGTGTGGGTTGAGGAAGTCAGAGAGCCATGTGAGTGAAGGGAATTTGTACGCAGTGTGGACAATTGCAAGTGTGAGCCATTTTGTCTGCTCCCTTTTCTCTGCCCATGTAAATATGTACCTAGATCAGGTAGAGCTACAAAAGTATAAACATTTCTCAGAGGAAGGGTGGAAAGATGGGAATGTAAGATTGCCTGATTTTAGATTACTGTGGTATTGCCAACATTTGCTCTTTGCAGAAAATTAAAAATGCTTTTTTTCAGTTTTGAGTTTGGGGGTGGGTGAAGGAACTGCTTTAGAAAGACTCAGGCTGAGTTTCCCTTGCTGTTTGTAAAAGGCTGGCAAGCACATCACACAGCATGGTCTGGCAAGGATCCGCACGGTACCAGGTGTCAGCCTGGGGGCTGATAGCACATCAGTACAGCAACCCATGAGACCAGAACAGGCAACATAACTCATTTCATGTTCCCATACAGGCAATCAATGGCAAGGAGATTTTTGGCATGAGTCGTATGCAGATTAGATACAATAACAATCCAGAGTATAATATGGTAGAACTGACTCCAAATGTTTTTAGACTAGTCTGTTGTTGTTGTAAATACAAAGGGTTGGAGATCACTCCTTTATACAGAGATTTGGCAGGGTCTGAAATGCTGTGTGCATCTCAAAGTTGTTTATAAATGGAAGGCAAATCAGACACAAGAAAGACAGAATTCAGAAGCAAGGAAGTTAGAGGTAATGATACATAAGAATCAGAGAATCATTAGGTTGGAAACGTCAACTTTTAACACAGCCAAGTCCACCATTAAACCATGCCCTCAAGCGCTACATCAAATTCTTACTGGACTGGGAAGTCCAATGTACGACAACTCTTTTGGTGAAGCAATTTTTCCTAATAACCCATTCTAAACCTCCAGTGGTGAACGGCATTTCCTCTTCTGGGCAAGAGAGGCCAAGAGAATGAGACAGTAGGCACATCCATTGTCTGGGATAAACAGGGTAGGGGGGATGAATTCAATGGGTTTCAAGGAGATTTTGAAAGGAAGAGAAAGCAGTGTGTTAGAAGGATATTTCTGTTCAGAAACTGAAAAGCTAGACACAAAAGTTCAAGCACGTGAAGAAGAATTTAATCTGAATTCAGAGACATCTCCCACACCTCTGGGATTTCCTAGGGAAACCCTCTTGCTCAAGTCATTTAGAATGAAATCAGCATGGCCACAGGGGAGATATTTGAGGGAAGGGTGCAGGAATATCAGGGGTGTCCAGCCTCAGCTCCTGTGCTTATGTTGTGAGTAAGCAGTTCAAGCCGGACTCCCCTGCCCCTTCACGGGACCACCAGCAGGGTGATGCCCACTGGAGCTGGGTTAATCCCAGGAGTAAGGAAAGCAAAATTATCAGCACTAGTCAGACCAAGATGGCTGGGCCCACCCAAAGCCACTGGCATCTGGTGTCTGTGGAAGTCTCCCAGGTGTCTGTCACCCCGCAGACCCTGAGGAATGTCCTGTATATCTTTAGGCTCTAACTACTCAAAGGTTTTGGCACATAGATTGTAGGATGAAAAGGAGTGTCTGCCCTGCACACGGTGGTCTTTTATGCCTCTCATGGCTGTGTTTTGTCCTCCAGGTCTGAAAACAGTGATAAATACAACAATAAGTCAGGATTGAGTGAAATGGTGAAATGAAAATAGCGTCTTTGCCTTGAGCCTTGTCCATTTTGCATAAGAGCACTCATGCTAAAGGGTTATTAGTTGCCAGATGTACCCATGACCCTATGTATGTTTATTTATAGTGGCATAACATTAAGACAGCAGTGAACTGAGTCAACAGGAAAATTAAAACATTTTCTGAAAAGGAAGAAAAATGACAATGCAGTGATGTTGAAAATTGACAGGCATGCATACATGAACAGCTTTAGAGGTGGTAATTTTACTTCCATCAGATCACTTTTTTATTTTGCATTGGGACTTTAGCCCAGCAAAATTCCATAGTATTTTCCAGCAACATAATCTTCAAAAATAGTTAATAATATTATGTAACTGTGGTTCTGTTCATTAAAGTCCTCATCACAAAAATGGATCCCTCAACAAAATTTAGCATAGAAATAGTAGTCCAATTTACAGGCCCTGTGAAGACAAAGTCCATGTTCTGACTTCCTCAGGAGCTGTAATGGCCTGGTGGACTACAGCTGCCCTCTTATCCCCTATCTCTTTCAACTTTCCCACCCTCCCATGCAGAGCACCCTAATTTTCCCAGCCTCTTTCTGTTGAGTTCTTCTCCTAGCCATCCTTGAGATGTTGTCCTGCCAAGATTCACACAGCTCATACACAGGCAAGAGATGAAAGAATGTCTCTGAAGACAAAGACATCAAAGATAAGACTTTGAGCTATGCTTTTCGTTTTGCCAGGCTTCCTGTTTTGCTTGCTTTTGCATTGACTGACAAATACACCTGTAGAGCAACAATCTTTAGCATCAGATCATATATTTTATATTTATCAATAGAGATAGATAGATAGATAGATAGATAGATAGATAGATAGATAGATAGATAGATAGATAGATAAAATAGAGATAGCACTCTCTAACATCCCAGTCTCAGAGCCCTTTCTATCTATCAGCATAACACGCTTTGTAGAAGTTACCCAGCCAAATGATATTACTTTAAATTCCTGTGTACCTACACAGATCTTCAGGGTGTGAGGATAGAGTATCAGCTGACAAATTCTGAGGGTTTATCCACTCACTTTTAATATCAGCTAGGAGACTAGCACAGGGCACGTTGCCTTTCTGGTGAAACTTGGAATATCAACAGTTCCGTTCAGAGACCCAGCAGACAGGAGCATGTAGTCCTGAAGAATTAATGTCCTGAACAGCATGGCAGAGAAAGACCTGGATTGTTGAGAACTGGACCATACTGTCACCATACCCACACAGGATCACATCCTGCCCTGTCTCCAATGAGGTCCTCAGAAGAAGGTATAGAAACCCCCACAGGCAGATGAAGAAAAATCTGTCCCAGGAAGTCCTTTAATCTTAAGAGAGGCTGTTCAGGTCTGAGATGTGATCTGCCGCAACCTTACTGGAAAGAATTTTTTATTAGAATGTTTCACATTCCTGGTAGTGTTTAAAGATCCACCTCTTATTTGAATCTTGCTAAGTGTAAAACATTTGTATTGGAAAACTGTCCTTCCTCTTAAAGCAAGCTTTCAGTATGCAAAACTGCAGCAACAGAACTAAGACCAGGTTTTAGAAACATGATCTCTTGGGATCTGACAATCCACTGAGCTCTCAGCTGCCTGGTGGGCAGTTTTTCACTTCACTGTACACAATTAACATTGACCTAATTCACCACTATTTTGCAGAAGTTCATTAACTTTAGCAAAATATGTTGTGAGACCTTGAGCCTTTTACATTCAGTTTAATATGTATTTCCTTGTGTATTGATCTGGAGACTCTCAGGGATTTATCTACTTTAGAATTTAACTGAACTACTAGACTATGTTACAAAATATATAGTTATCTATTTTTTTCTCTCTTTTTGAGAGAAGGTTGAAAAAATAAATAAGCAAAATAGCTCCACCCTTGAGATGTTTTCCTAGCTGTTGCTTGTGCAGAAGCAGGGAGATCAGAGAGAAGGAGAAGTAAGATAAGGGAGGGGAAGACTATGGAGAGAAAATACATTTAGCTCTGATTTGTAGGACTTACAGAATGACCTTTTGTCCAAATCTCAAATGCAAGGACCATTTAATTTCTGGTGCTATTCCATCAGCCTCTACGAAATGCTGCTAGAAAGTGCTTTAGCTAGTGTTATATAGCTGGAAAATGGGAAGCTTGTTCTTCCACAGAGAAACATGTGAAAGTAAAGGCTTACCCAGGAGCCATAAATCCAGTTTTTATAATGGATGAAAGATAAAATACTACATGGGCAGCCCTGCACTTCATGTGTGTGTGTGTTAATCCATGGCTGCTCCCCTGCACCCTGAACCCCCCAGCTGTCTGCGTTGGGCTGGCAGAGGCTGACATGCGAACTAACATATGTAACTGTGTCCAAGAGCAGGCAAGTGGGATGGAATGCCATCAGGAGCAGTCCTGACCTCCGCCACTGGCTTGGCAGGCTGAACAGACACGACTGAGCTGTGAACATGGCCAGGGCCTTGCTCCCAGCTGGCAGTGCCTCACAACACACAGAGGAGCTGTGGGCACTGAGGCAGGATCTGGTGCTTCCCAAAGGCTTTTTCCTCCCAGCCGTATCCTTTGGCATTATTAGTGTGCTCTGGCTCCCCAGCCAGCTTGCAGGAAGGTCACCACAGATCCCAGCAAGGACATTCCCTCCATCTGTGCCTCTCTGGATGTGAGGGTGATACATTGAGAGCTGAAGACTGAGGAACATAGTGAATTATATCCTTTGCTGTAAAGAGACACTCAGTTTGTCATTGTGCTGTACGTGTTCTCTTAAAGGCCCTGAATTTAAAGCTGTGTATTAAGAAGCAGTGACCAGCCACACAACCTAAAAAGTGGGAGACCTGCTAGAAAAATGGCACCACATTTTGTCAAAAAGTTGCAAAATTCAAAAATCTTTGAGCAGTACTACTGATCAAACATATTCCCCAAACATATTCCTAAAGACAGCTACATGGAGTTAGTTAGAGGACTTGATTCCTGTTTTATAGGGTTTAGAATGAAAAGGTAAAAAAAAATCCCGAACCCTGTACAAAGAAGGCACAGCTGTTCAGGACTTTCTTGATTTTAAAGTGCAAAGGCACCTCCTCCCTGTTGGATTTGCTGGACTTTCCTGAAAGGTTGCTAAGATAATAGTTGCAGTGAATTACTGTAAAGTCAAAATTGTTGTGTTGCTCACATGCCTGCCTCAGGCTCTGCAGTTTGCTTCACTTGCTCCTATTTCTGAATAAAGAGTGCTGCTTTAAAAAAGTGCTATTATTAAGCACATTTCTCCCTAGTGCAATGACTTCTGCAATAAGAAGTGACCGCTTGGCATATGACCTGAACAAATGTACATAAGCTTTATCTATAAACTTCCAGAGCCTTTTTTTATGAAGTTTTCATTAAACTAGATAACAACAAAAGAAACCATCACCAGTGGAATAAGAAAGCTCTTCATCTAGTGCCAAAAGAATTATTGCCAGGTCTTTTTACTGAAAAAAAAGAATGAGATTCTTTGTTGAAATACAAACAAGGTTGCTTCTTAGATGTAGGCTGGCAAGTAGCAAATTAAAGAGTTCAAACCAAACCCCATTTGTGTAATAACAAATCTCAGAAGGATTCTGCCTCTTCTTTTGCCTCTCATTTCAACTTTATTATAATTCTCTCTTAAATACTCCAATTTGGATTCAATATGACTATGGCTTTTCAAATCATTTAGAATAAACAGAATGTCACAAGCTTTTTCTTTCTTTTTTTTTTTTTTCACTGTCAGAACACTCATTTACCCTTTGTATTATAAAATGCCATCTTCATGTTTTAGGGCTGTACTCTGGTNACATGCATGATGACCAAAATATGCAAAAGTACTTAGTGCACAAAAGCTTGAACATCAGGTTTATTTTTTCACCTGCTGTAATTGTGAACTGCAGACATGGACCTGGATGTAGGATTTAATATCAGGATATGAAGTATTTTCAGAGGGACATTGACTTTGAAAAACTAGGTAAGAGGGATTCATATCACAGGTAATGAAAATTCTTTGGGAATAATGATGCGAGTTCTGACCCTGCCTTAAAACTAAAACTCCTACAGGCTTGTGAATGGAATGCCATCTTCACGACATGATTTTCAGATCCTTCTTCCGTCTGGATTATTATAGGAGTCAGAAGACCCTTAGCAACTAGAGGACAAAAGTTTTTTGTGTCAAGCCATGCAAAACCAGATAAAAACCTAACCAGATGAATGTTGCAAAAATTAGTTGCTATTATTAAATATTTGTAGCTGTTTTCCTGCACAATGCAGCTTTGCAATCCGGCAAACAGGGTTATTTGAAAAACAGCAAATTTATTCTGCCAGATGCTGTTTCTTGCTAAGTTAAACAGCACTCTTTAGATGAGGGGAGCACTGGAGGGTTATTTTAGCATTACAGATGTAGAAAAAGAGAACACAAACAATTAAAGCTGCCACCATATATGCTCTAGAGCCAGGATGTTTCCTTTCAACTGTTAGTCAATGAATAGCATTATTCAATATGTGTAATCCTTCAGAGATTAAGAATCATTAGCTAATAAGATATGCCTTAGTGCATCTGTAACATCTGCAGTTTCCTGGTCACAGAAATGCATTTGTCACAGCAAGCACAGAGAGGAAACAGGCAACCATTCCCCAGCTGAAAACCTTATGAAAGCAGGGACCTTTCAGAGGCGGCTGGACGGGGAGGGGGGCAGCTCTGCACGCTGCTTGCCCCCTTGCACAGGAAGAGCAGAGCTGATTTGAAAAAAAATCCTCAGAAATCTGACCAATAATACACAAACCAAGCAAAAAAAATACACAAAAACCCAATCCAACAAAACCCAATACTTGTGGTTCTTCAAAGACGCGGGCTCAAAAGAAACTGCCTCGAAAGCAGGGAAGGCTGGTAAGCGCTTTGCTGCTCTCAGCATCCGTGTAACTCTCCACAATTACCGGCGGAGTCTATTTCACCACAACGGATTTAATTGTGCATTGACGCTGAGAAGGGAGGGAAACGACAGTCAGCCTGGAGGAAGAGATTTATCCTCTCCTGTCAGGCAGTTTGATAAGGGATGTGGATTCTGCGACGTCTCACAATGGCTTTTTTATTTGTTTGCTAAATACTGGGCTGTTTCAGAAATGCACACAGCTGAGCTGACAGGAGATGCAAACAGAGCACACTCGTTTGGGAATTACGGGGGTGGCGGTACACAGGAAAATAGCCTCAGTCTTCTTCACAGGAAAGTCAGCTGATAAACTGATCTTAAGACAACGTATCTTCCTTCCTGTAAAATGCAATAACAGACAGATCTTGTGACCTCGATGACCCTCTGCCGAGTTTACTCCTAACCGGGGAGGGAAGGCGGGGGTAGCTTTCCTTGGCAGAACCCTCACACAGCTCC
This sequence comes from Campylorhamphus procurvoides, assembly GCA_013396655.1. Taxonomy (NCBI): domain Eukaryota; kingdom Metazoa; phylum Chordata; class Aves; order Passeriformes; family Dendrocolaptidae; genus Campylorhamphus; species Campylorhamphus procurvoides. The sequence continues at coordinate 486,275 of WBMV01008585.1, forward strand.
TATGTGAATCACGTGGCTGTGCTTAAAGCGAGAGCCAACAATACCAGCATAGTGGGCCACATATCTTTCAAAGCAAGAGAGTTCACAAAGAAGTCCCCTGCTCGCGGAGATAAGCCGCAGCAGCCCTTTCATTAAACATCCGCTGTGTACTTCCCGTCGGGGCCGCGGGCTGGCCCCGGGGACGGACGGCTGACAGAGCCAGCAGACACTCTCATGGCTTCTCCTTTTGCTGTTTAGGCCAGATTTCCCCCGCAGCACTCGGCAGAGGGCAAAGAGAAACACACCGTTTATGTCACCCCTGTTAAATACACAGGCTTTTGCAGCCTGCTTCATGCTGCAGCTTTTCTCAACCGTGGTTTGGCTCTGTGCAACAGAGTAAACATCATAAAGAACATAAAAAGGAGTTTTCCTGAATTTTCCCTGAACTTCCCTGGCAACAGAAAGCTTTAACAGGGTGAGGTTTTTATTCCCCTCCAGAAAACACTGCTCCCGCCCTCCTTCCTCCTCAAATAAATTTGGCAAAAACCCGAAGTCTTGTGCTTGAGGGTCATGCTCAGGGATCCTTCCTGGAAACTCCATTCAGAAGAGTTAATGCAGCAGCTCACTTGTCTGTTTTGAATCATACTGCGTTCCTGCTCACTTTTCCTCGCCTTGAATTAAGTTTGCTTTGTAGTACCCAGATTATTACAGCTCACTCCTGCCATACAGGTTGATGGCAGAAAGCAGGCACCAGGCCAGGCTTTCCCCTGCCTTGCTCCACAGATGACCCTTTCCATATGTGCTCTGTAAGTGTAAAACACCGCCATCTCAGATTTATTGGTGCTGTATACCCACCCTATGGCTTCTAAAAGCCACGTACCCTTCTCTCAATGATCGAAGAGTGCTTCCACATAGTCCTTTCAGCATTTACAACTGTTAAAGTTTGTGCTGGTAGAGAACCAGGTGCCTAGGGAAGGAACTAATTTTGTGAGGTGTTATATGTGAGTCCTGACTCAGGACCTTACAGGACAAAAACCCAAGGAAGGCTGTCTGTAGCTTCACAGGGAGCTGAGAGCTACTGCTGCCAGAAGTGATACTGGGTAACACTGCCAGTGGAGGCATTTGGTGGCAGAGGTCTGTGGGCCTTAGACTGAGTTGTGATCCTTCTATGCAGGATTCTATTAAATAGAAGGCAAGCATTTTCAATCATAACTAGTGGCACCTCCTTCTCAGATGTTCTGTTTGAGGGTAATCTGCTTGACAGGAACACAGGCATATGAGCTGTTTGCTCATAAGCTGATTCCCACCCTTTTCCTTTCCTGGTTCCCTGGGTGAAACATGGCACCCCATTACCTGCCATTTGGCGCTCATGTAGCTTTGTCCAAGTCATACACAATAAGAAGCAAAGTTCAAAGCATAATTCCCATTCCCTCCTTCTTTTTCACCTCAGGTATTAGGTGCAAACTGCTTTTTCTGACAAGCCAGCAGTTGGTAGCCCACCAGCAAGTGCTGTTCACAATGTGGAAACCATCCTAGATCTAGAACGTAACTTTAACTGGCATGCCCTGCAGCAATGGAAGTTCAGGTTCAAAATTCTGTCTCCTAAAGTGGGCTCAATTAACAGGAAAAAAATCTGATGCCCGATGTCTACTGATTAAGGAAGTTTTGCCACTTTCCTCTCTTTATTTTTGTCCATCTGGAAGGATGAAAATCTCACATGTGTCCTCTGCAGGGTGTTTCTCAGGAGGAGGAAGCATCCCCTCCCCCTTTCACGGTGAAGTTTAGCTCATGCAAACACAGCACCAGCTTGTGCGACCCCAGGAAACCTCTGTGCAACCCAACAGTTATTTTCGCAGAACTCAATGTGGATTTTTTACATGATGTCTGAGAGTCACCTGATGTATCTGATGTGGGTCAAATGCATGGTAGGGAACGTGCTAACAACAAATCTGTAAAGAAGACTGCAGGGTTGTTGCTGATCTTGTCCTCTGGTGTCTCAGGTTTGCTAGAACATAAGCTAAATGCATTACTGATGCAGAAAAACATGTTACAAAAAAAATCACGCAAATTTTGCTCTAAAATTTAATTCACCTAATGCAAATGCATTTGGCTCTGAAGTCATCCATGTTTTTAAATTTTTGAACACAGTGAATTTCTTTTAGGATTCATTCTTTATAGAATGACTTGGGAAGTAGGCAAATGATGACTCCTAAAGGTTTTACTGAGTATATGTCTAGTTTGAGACATGCATTCTATCCATAAGGTAAAGATGCCCAAGAAGAGTAAGAAAAGAAAAAGAGAAGAAAGGAAGTCTTTTGCCCATCTTCTTAATACAGCTTGCTTGGGAAGGTTAAACCCGGAATCTTTAACTTCCATAAAATTTCCACGTGAAAGAAACACAATCATTTAAGATAATTTCATCTTCCTCTTTGCTTTCCCAGCAGTAATAATATTACTAACATAGCCCAAGAACCTGTCTTTAGAGACGAATCAAGAATCAAGAAGCTGATCCCCAAGATCAGGTGTTTAATATGTCTGAGCCAAAAGAAAACAAGGCAGAAAGTTTATGTCAGTCACTGAAGAGGGTTCCCATTTTAATTCTTATTCCTGTGCTCTGACTGTAAAATGATGACCATGTACATGTTTTGGCAGGAAAGCATAGTTATATCAGAGGGTAATATTTGTATAGACTTGTCATTTATTAGACCAGTGTGCCCCTGCATATGTGGAAGACAACACCAGTGTCTTGGTGGCTCCCTCTTACTCATCTGGGCCAAGTCTATTGCAATGTTTTATAAAATAATACATGAAATTGCATGAAATGGAATGTTTTGTCACAGTACACAGATTATGTGAGCCATTTGTTAGCTGGGCAAGGCTGGGCTTTAGGGTGAAACATCAGTTTGTGCTGTGCTACACAATACTACAATGTGGAGTAACCACAAGCTCTGCACAGGGCTGAGCTGGGCTCTGCTGAAGACTGCATGGCAAAGGAAAGCACGTGTCACTTCAGTGCATCTGATAGCCTCAGCTGTAAGGTATGATGGCACTTCCTGAGTCTTTGCTCAGTGTGCATTTGCTCCGTGAGAGGGACTGTGCAGCTGTTTGCTACACAGTCTCTGAGATCTAACTCTAAGTGTCTGCCTCAGCTGCACTGCTTTAATACCAGATCTTTGGTATGAAGAGCAGCTTTTCTGCCTCAGAAGCAGGGTGTGCAGGTGTAAGCTCTTCCTTTAGACCTCTCCTGAAAGGGAACGGGTTACTGTTGGGGCAATTATATCATGTCCTCCTGCTTCTCTTCCTAACACATATCCTCTCTCTTGACTGCGGACCATTATACACTCCAGACATCTTATACAGACCCTGTATCGTAACACTCATGAGCTCTCTCATCAAGTTAACCAGCAAATTACCCATGACAGTCCTGGCCAAACTCCTGATAAAGGTTCTGAAACACAATGACACCCTCACTCTTTCTTTCTCTCTTTTAAAATCAATCAGACATACTTTAAATAGGTAAATGTCCTAAAAGAGAAATTTTCCCAGACTATCAGGGTCCTGGGAAGGGGAACCAAGGAAACTCTTTCTTCTTGTCATTTATTGTTGAAAGAAAGTGGGTTATGTTGGAATTATAAATCTTCAAATAGGGAGAAATATTTGTCAATAGTCCATAAATTACTGGCAATCTCTTTACCCTCCATGCTGTATTTTACATCCTGTATTCTCTAAGTCAGACCTTTCTGATTTTGCTAAGGTGACAAGTCATTGTTAGAATGTGTTAAACTCAATTACAGGAGTACATGAAGTAACTGATGTAATTGAGCATGATGCTTTGGCCTGGGAAATTAAAAAAACCTTCCCACAGTTTGCAGAAATCAATGTCTTACAGGGCCACATTAAAAAGCAGCCAGCTACCCTACAAAGATAGCTACAGTAGAACTCTCCAATTAGAAGGGCATTATTTGACATGCCATATAAATTGTATATTTTGCCTTCCTCAGACCCCAATTCTGTAAGGTTCCCCCTTTTCCCCTTTTGCAGTATTGCACCAAGCTTCTTCAACAAGAGTTCACATACTTCAAGAGATTTACAGAATTACTAACATTGTCTTTTCCAGTGTTTGCTCATTTATGTGTCAATTTGAAAAAAAAATTGCTACAGGTTTCTCCCTCATAGTTCCAAATTAAATTAGGTTTTATTTTAGAGATTAACTGATTCTAAATCAGAACTGTCAACACAAGACATTTGATTATATTGAATCAGGCCCCCATTTCGTGTGAGTGACTGAAACACAACAATTTTCCCCGACCCATCCACCCTCCTCCCCCACATCTTTTTATGTGCCTTTTGGATTCTGAAACTTCAGGGGTCACATTTTCAAGCCTCTCTTCACAACAATGTGATGCTCTTGCAGAAAAGACAAATGTCACTCTGAGATGTATTAGCAGGGGTGCTGGATATAAAACAAGAGAGGTAATTATTCTGCTCTATTTGGCACTGGTTCAACCTCAGCTGAAGTAGTGCATCCAGATTTGGGCACTGCATTCTATGATAATTGCAATAAGATGATAAGAGGTTTAAAAACCATGAACCTCTGAGAAAGGTTAATAGTACTGGGACTGTTTAGTCTAGGAAGTAGAGACAGGGGGAAGATGTTAACACTTTGCAAACACATAAGATTTATTTTGAAGAAGGCAGAAATCAGTTTTTCCCATCTGGACAAAGGATAGGACATGAATTCATAGAATCATAGAACTGTTTGGATTGTAAAAGACCTTTAAGATCATTGAGTCCAAGTGTTAACCCAGCGCTGCCAATTCCACCACTAAAGCATGTGGCAAGTGCCACATCTACACATCTTTTAAGCTCCTCCAGGGATGGATACTCCACTACATTCCTGGACAGCCTGGCCTAGTGCTTGACAACCCTTTTGATGAAGGGATTTTTCTTAATATCCAACCAGAACCTTCGCTGGTGCAGCTTGAGGCCTGCTTATTCTGTTACTTGTTGCCTGGGAGAAAAGACTGAGCCCTAGCTGGCTACAGCCTAGTTTTGGGTAATTGTACAGAGTGATAAGGTCTCCCTTAAGCCTTCCTTCTCCAGGCTAAACACGACCAGCTCCCTTGGCTGCTCCTTAGAGGACTTGTGCTTCAGACCCTTCACCAGCTCCATTGCCCTTCTCTGGATGCATTCTAGCACCTCAGTTTCTTAGAGTGAGGGATCTAGAACAGGATTCACAGTGTGGCCTCACCAGTGCCCAGTACAGGGAGATGATCCCTGCCCTGGTCCTGCTGACTGCACTATTTCTAGTCCAAGCCAGGGTGTCATTGTCCTTCTTGCCCACCTGGACACACTGCTGGCTCATTTTCAGCCTCTGTTGACCAGCACCCTCAGGTCCTTTCCCTCTGAGCAGCTTTACAGCCCGTCTGCCTCCAGACTGTAGTGCTGCATGGTGGTGTTGTGACCCAAAGGCAGGACTTGGCACTTGGCCTTGTTGAATCTCATAATGTTAGCCAAAGATCTCTGTTCAGCCAGGTTTTTCTCCTCCCCCATGAGCTTGTGTTTTGGCACATGGGGATGGTCTGCTTCTGCACCTTTAGGTTTTCCTCCTTGAAGAATACCTAGCTTTCCTGGATTCCTCTGCCCCTCAAGACTGCCTTCCAAGGGATACTCTCAAGCAATGTCCTAAACAGGCCAAAGTCTGCTCTCTGGAAGTCCAAAGCAGCAGTTCTTCTCTCCTCCTTACCTCACTAAGAACTGAAATCTATCACTTTATAGTCATTATGCCCAAGATGACCTCCAACCGTCACATCACCCACCAGTCCTTCTCTGTTCACAAACAGCAGGTCTAGGGGGGTGTTTTCCCTTGCTGGTTCACACACCAGCTATGTCAAGAAGTTGTCTTCCTCCAAAAACCTCCTGAACTCTGTTGTATTGAATTTCCAGCAGTCATGTGGTAAGCTGAAGTTCCCCACATGTACAAGGGCCAGTGGTTTTGGGACTTTTCCCAGCTGTTTATAGAATATTTCATATGCCTGTTCCAGTAATTGGTTAATTCACCACTTAAATTCAGAGTAAGTCTTAGGAAAAATGGTCTGATTACAAATGCAGTATAACACTGGAACTGACTTTTCATAAGCATGGGGTTTTGCTTTACAGGAGGTTTTTAAGAACAGGTCAGGCAAACATATGGGACATATTGTGAAGTCTGTGGTGCAGTCCTGCTCCCCTGACTTCTGGTGATAACTGCTGATGTTTTTTCTACCTCCCTGTTTCTACAGTGTGGCAATTTTAAGAGTGTAGGCAAGAAACAAACATGTAACAAGAAAAGAAGTAAAGTAAGTTGGACCACAACACAGCTGTTTCCCTCTAGGCCTTGGCTTTGTGTGTGAAACCTTCAGTTCTGTGAGAACTGGTAAAATCCCCCATGCCTACCATACTCTGGACAGCAAGTTGTGCCCCTTACCTTGGACCTCAAACATAGCAAACACTGAATATCCCTTCTTGAGTGTCTTGCTCTGCTCCATAATTTCTGATTGATTAAACACATAAATCAGAAATATGTCCAAACTCTTTATAAAAAGCCTTTGTTTCTTCCTCTAGCAAAAAAAGATTCCACTACATTGTTTTCCATGCTTCTTGAAAGGCTAATTGTCTTAATGGTCAGAAATCCATGTTTTATTCCTATATATCCAGCTTTATCTGACCTCTACTCAACCTCATTAAGGTTGCTTCTGCCAGCAGATGTTATTCGTATTTAGAGACTTAAGGAAGGTCAGGTTACTACATGGCCTGCTGATCAATAAGCTGAGCAAAACTCATGCAACTCCTCTGTCATGGTAAGACTGTTTTTCTATTTCTTTAAAGACTCTTAGTGTTTATGCCTGATCACCAATATTTGATACACATATGCTCATAAAGCCATGACCACAAAAATGCAGGAGGCAAAACAATCTGCTGTGTGACATGTTGTCATATAGGCACTTACCTGTATGTGCCACAACCAGAAAATGGAAAGTAAAAGCAAAATACCCAATATAAGTTATTCGTTAGGACAATGTTATCTGTCACATAAATGGCCTTTTGCTGTCTTTCTCTCTGTCTTACACATAAATGCATTCATACATATTCATTTTGGTTACAGACACCAGAGTGAATTAATGTTTCCCCCTGGCTGGTCCAAACTGAGGACAAATAAAACCCTTTGTTTATACCCATAACTAAGTGGTACAATTTCCAGACTTGCTGACTGTTTGCTCCTGCAAACAGAGCAAGAATGGGTATTAGGGATTGCTGCAAATCAAACTACTCAATTAAATTTATTTGCTTTGATTTGAGAGATGAACTTTAAAGACACTGCAGATCTGTACATATTTCTTGCCAGGACAATAAACAGTCCTAGCCAATCTATTTTATTCAGAAGCTGTATTTCTCTTGTAGATTCAAATATCCAAACTAAAGGCTTTCATTCATGTCCTTGTCAACAAATCCTAGCCCAGAAGAACCTCTTTAATAAGGATCACAAGGCACTTTAGTGTCTTTGCTGATTAAGACTGTGGACAGAAGGTGAGGTTACTAATGAGGGCTGTTGCTGGGAGTAATTTTCCTGCTGACACTTGTCTGCTGTCTAGGAAATTGAATGAGATGACCACATTTTAGAAAGTCTGGTAAGAGATGCTATTAGACAATCATGCCTTTCAGTATCTAGGATCAGCCTTTGCCAGATTCAAATTAATTATCTAGAGTCGGAGTTGGAGAAGTAACTTTGTATGGAATAGGTTTTGTCAGGGTGGGCTTTTTTAAGCTGTTCCCTGGTTTCTCATCTGAATTAACTTGCTCTAGCTGAATGGCAGATAATCTGCAAACATGTTAAATGAAAGGAGACATTTCATTGGATATATTATTAATGCAATGTTTCTTCTGTTTGCTGGATATAACTTTTAGAAGCAGATCCTGCTACTACAAGCACACACAATTGTGTACTCAGATTTGGCTTTACTCACATACCCTGTAGATCTACCCTAAGTATTCTTTGCCCTGAGGAACATTTTCTAGAGTTGATGTATTCATTAGGGTATTTGTTAGAGGCAAACGTGAATGAGATGGAGCTGAAGGAAAGAGAATTCACTTCAGAAATGCAAGGAAGGCATCTGTGAGCCTAAAATCATAGGAGCCTTTCCATCTGCAGGTATGTTTTATTTCCAAAACTTCCACAAAAGGCATTGAATCCTTCTGCTGAGCCTCCAGTCACTTCCCCAAAACAAAGTGCTTAACTGTTGACTTCACCCTCAGTGCCAGGTCCAAGTATTGAGTATCAGTCATTAAGTGGAAGTTACACAGAAAATTTGGGCATGCCTCAAACTGTCAAGTCTGCTTGTGCAAACTCAATATTTATATTAATTGAGGTGAGAAGTGATTCACAGTCAGACAACTGCTGTTTCCTTTGTTTGGATCTGATTGGCAGCACTAGATTATGCTGTGCAGTAACTGTCAAGGCGAGATAGGACACGTATCAACCATTCAATTTTAAAATGTTTGATGAGGGCTTTCATGATATAAACCTGTTTCATGCTACTCTATATGACTTTTTAAAAAATTAAACAGTAGCAATAAATTAATCTAAAGGCTTTTATATTTTTTGAAAAAAATTTATCAATTAATTTCACAATACTAATATATATATGCCTGTCAGAGACCTACATTTCCCTGCAATTTTGCTGCTTGAATCTAGGGGCTGAGGTTGGCTCAGTCTCTCTGTATTATATCAAGGGCCATTGCCATGTCCAAAAGGCAAAAAGATCTTCAGGTGAAATCAATAATACACTAGGGTCCTGATCAGGCACATGCACCATATATCGTAGGCAGAAACAAGGCTAGTCAAGTGTGAGTCATAAAGTAGAAATGTTGGTAATTATTTACAGCGTGCTCATAGAAATTACTGTAAAAGGATGGGGATGTTGGGAGGAAAAACTGAGCCTGCAGCCTTTTCTTGTAATATATTCATTTCAATGAACCTGGAATCAATTGAGTTCTCACCAAACAATAAGGTGTCCCGTGTCATGTGGTAATTATGCTTTGGTGCTATTCATATTATTTGGTCATTTAAGTATGTATGCTAAGAAGCTTCAAATCACTGTATACCTGGTAATCTCTTCATTCACAATAAAACAACTCAGAAGGTGATTGCTGACTCCCAAAGAGTTGCTGAACATCCATGTCTTGCTTGCTGTTTGAGGGATTATTAATACATCAAATCCTTTATAAGTGAAAATGAACTCTCGGGTTCATAGGATAGGATGGGCAGAGATGATACATCTAATGATATGGTAAGAAAAATAACAAGAAGTGAGTGTTTATGGCTGTCAAGCCCTTTACTTCATTAGCTACGTTTTAAAATTTATCTTTTGTCTGAGGAGCAGGGCTGACATCACATCCAGGCTGGAACGTTCACAGGAGATTTCAAGAACTGAAAGAAAAGAGGCTTGCAATAAAAGACCACATTCAAGAAATATAATTTGTCAGAGGAAATAAAAAGGCAAGTTTAAGAATGCCACTAATGATCTAGGTATCTCACTCAACCACAGGATAAGTGTCTATCCACTCAGTAACCTTAGCTTAAATTTTACTCCAATGTTTCACATTACAGATGGCAACAGGCTGATGCTGGGTGTTATTTTATCAAGCTAGTTCTCGGGGGTTTCAAATATTTATACTTTCTCTATTACATAATTTGATTTTCTGCACCTGATGAGATTTTGAAGTAAATCATTGAAACTTTGGTCTAAAGAACAAAGTTTTTAGACTCATAAAATGTGGCATTTAGTAAGTGACAATTTAACTTTCTGGAAAAAACCCCTAAACACAAAACCTAAGGGAAGCAGAGCATGATTCATGGTTTCTCTCTAACATGTCACTGGGAATATTATTAGGACCAACCCTAAAACTCCAGCAAATTTCTGATCTCTTTAATAAATTTCCCCCTTACTCTGCAAGCACCATTTAAAAATATTTACAGAATTAATGGCTACTGGTAGACAACTGGCCCCCAAGACAGCAGATGGACCACAAAATTGCACTATCCACTGCTAGCATGTTCATGGGCATGTTAAGAGTTGAGGCTGGTCCACCAGAGAGAAATAAAAGTCCTGTTTGCTTTTGTTTCTAAGGGAACCTCCACTCATGTGTGTTATCGCATACTCTTGTACAGGGGCTTTAAGAATTTATGCCTTGAGGCTACGGGATGAATATTGTTGTTTTAAGTTGCAGATGTGAGAGGAATCGTGCATTTAGGCATATGATGGTCAGTGCATACAATATTGCTGTGCTTTGTGTCCTAGTACTCTTACAAGCAGGTGAGTGCTCCTCAGGAGTTTTTCTGTTTTATTTTTCAGATGCTGTGTTAATTCTTGCTTTCTGGTTTTCTTCTTTTTTTTTTTT
>WBMV01008585.1:496725-553497 GCA_013396655.1 Campylorhamphus procurvoides
TGAGAATTGCAAGCTCACCTGAAACAAACTGCCTGTGTGTGTGTGTGCGCTCTGATCAAGTCATATTTGCAGTGTTGTGTTTTGCACAGAAAGACAAGCCCATTCAGCTGGGAATTGGAGGCGTTTGAGGCACCTAGTAACTTGCAAAACTAGCCAAAACCCATGGGCTCTCAAAGCATACATCAGCTACCATACGTAACTCAAAGAATATTCTTGTCTCTATTACTTTGGAATAATTAACCATTTTTGCATTTGTGAAATCTCAAAGTAACACATCCAATAATTTACTCTGATTGATCTTACTAATTTGTTCAGCCATCCCAGCTGCTTGAATGCTGTTGCCCAGCTTCAGAGAATTCCTGTAGCAGAAAACACAGAAAACACTGCCAGCCAACTTACTCTTCTTTTTTAACTTTCTTTTTACTCTAATAAAAGTCCCATTGACTTCTAGTTTATATGTGCTGGGAATAAAGGCTGAATAAATCCAGAACAAAGACTGGGGGCACTGACTAATACAGAGACAAAACCAAAGACTGATGGCTGCTTACAAGTGGTTAAACATATTAGTTGCACTCGAAAAGACCACTTTCTTTTTATATAAGTTTCTCTAACAAATTGCTTTAGCAGCTGGAGAAACCCGCATAACTAATGTTGTGTTCTGCTGTTGCTGGTGCCATATTGCACAGCAAGCACAAGCTTTTGAAAGTGTTTATAAAGGGCTCTACTTCTCTAGCACAACGCTTTACATCTAAATATCGTGGCTGGCTGACATCTGATAGGCACTGGCCCACAGGACTCAGGTTCCTGGCAGAAAGGCAGACTCTGCTCCCCTCATTGCAGCGATGTGGAGTGGACGTGTGCAGGGTGGGACAGGCTGGGTGTCAGGAGGACAGCCAGCCTCGCTGTCAGGAGGACAGCTGTGTATGGCACAGCTCTCCTGCCCTCCCCAGGATAGGCTACTGCTGAAAAAGTACTGCTGCTTTGCCTCTGAGGCAGTACATAAACAAATGGAAGTCCTTAATAAAGTAAAAGCTCTAACCACCTAAGTCACTGCAAGGTGACTTCCTGCTGAGGTCTCTCTGCTGGGCTTGGCAGAGCCAGCTCTGCCTGTGCCAGGGCTGAACACAGCCCAGCATTGCTGCACAGCCCTTATGTAAAGTCCCCTTTGCATTTCCACAGAGTTGTAAAAACAGTCGTACATGACTCAGAAACGTTTTTATGTTTTTTCTGGAGAGTGAAATGCTTCTGACTTCCAGAGAAACCTTTACCTGTACAACTCTTTGGATGAGCCAAATCAATGTCTTTTGCTCCTGAGAAAATTTTCAAGGACAAAGGGAACTGTTGAAGGCAACATGGTGCTCATGTAACTTTTTGTCTCTGCTAATGTCAACTCTGTATTCATTATAATCAGTCAGTGTGAAGGTCTCCGTTGATATGTATCAGAGAGACAGCTTACTCCACACCGGCTCTGTCCCACTGGCTTCCAAATCACTTTTCTAGTATTCGCATTTGAAAGGACGATCATTTTTGCCTTGGATTAGTCTAAAAGCCCTTCTGTCATTAACCCATTTTTTCTTCTATGCCCAAGGCAGTTTGAGATGCAAAGGTATTGGATGTTTCCTTTGGTTTGTTTGTTTTGTGCTTTTTACAGCACCTTCCTCAGTAGGAGGGGGAAGTGTCAAACACAGGCACTGCTGGTCTCCCATCCCCTTGTCCCCTTCTAGAAGCACACGCCTACACTCGGCATTGTTCATTTTAGTGCAGCCTGATGTGTTGTCACCCAGACTGGATTGCATCAGAAATGCAGACGATTTTAAATGAACATGAGCAAATTACAGCACACTTCCCAAGAGTGCGGAGAGGGATTAATATAACAATTTTTTTTTAAAAATGGAGAGAAAGAGAGATTGCTGGCAAGAAGGAAAACATTAACCCAAAGGCAAAAAGGAAGTACTCATAAGACAGGAGAAAACAGAGTTTTAGTCATCATGCATGAAGGGCTTTTAGGCCCAACCCAACAGCAAACTGGCACTCAGGATCAGGGAGGGACCAGTTTCATACCATGCACCAGGATTTAGCCCTGACAAAGAGTGCCATTGACCTGTAAGAGCAAATGCAATGTTGTTAAAAACAGTGACACACCTAGAGAAGATTAACAAGAAGGCATAAAGGCAACAAAGAAAAGAAGCCACAGAGAGATGGGGAGAAGAATTTTATTTTTTTTTAATTTATGGATTTCACTTTAGATTTCTTCAATTTATATTATAATGTTGCCTTCCACAGCGAAGTTCATCATAGTGAGCTGCTTCTTGTAACTCTCAAGCTTGGGGAAGATGGGGTTAAAAGTGTGTGTGAAATTTTCTGTCTTGCCCATTCACAGACTTAGAGATAAGTCTTGGATCAAATCAAAACAGTAAATGACTCAAGGTTTGGGCTGCTGGATTTGATTTGCTCCCAGCAAAGGGAACATGGCTGATACAGAAAATATTTCCTCCTGCAGGGGTTCCATGGGGAGACTAACAGCAGGGCCACCCCAGGAGCAATGGGTAGTGCAAGGGTTGCAACGTACATTCCCAACGCAGTCTGAACAGTAGTTTCTGGGTATAAATGCAAGGCTTGAGTCATACTGTTAGTGCTGTTTGAATAATCTGACCAACTAGCCTGAAAAAACAGACCCTTTTCTTCTGAAGTAGGGGGTTTCTCCCTAGTTTTAAAGACAGGAACATGAATATCAATTAATGAGCCATTGTAAGGATAAGTATAAACATGCAGATATTTGAGTGAACTGCTAGGCCCTGTCTTGTAATCCTTCCTTATTGGAAGGCACAACATGTTGAGTGCTCTTACAGGACCAAGTTCTGCAAAATACAAGTGTGGCAATATGGATGGAATTGACCATGTTTGGACCACAGACTAAATTCATGTCTGGTGAGACTAACTGTAGCCTTAACCAGATCAGCATGTAGATCTGGGCAACACTGCAGTGAGCTCTGATTATGAACCACAGAGAACAGAAAGGCTGCATGGGTGCACAGGTATTCCTATGGGAAGTCTACAACTTTTGTCAATCCTTGTTTTGTAGTTCAGTGATGAAAGCTACATCTGTAATTAGTGAAAGCCTTAGGTTGTGACATTAGTCTCAACATAAAGAAGGAAGTCTTACACTGATTTTAGAATGTCATACATTCCCATGCACTTTGAAGTAGTGTATTTTTTTGTTATTTTTAAATGTTGAGTAATTCTTTTGTGGGTGAATTCCCTTTAAAGGAAACTCACCTTGATGTTGAAAGAAAATGCCAGTGATGTTACCATAACTATATTGATAATAATTTCTGATTTATATGTTCCTATAGATGAAAATCTAAGTGAAATTTACTCTTTTCCCTGTCTTTTTTTCCCAGTGAAGTGAAATCAGTACCAAAATGATATCTTTTTAGACTATTTTCTGTTGACAGTATTCCCTGTAAACATTAACTCATTATTTATCTATCCCAAGGAATGGTATGCATTGAAAGACAATCGCTTTGCAGTGGAATGTGACCTTGGCTAGTCTATAACAGCTAAAAAATGCCATCCCTCTGACGTTATATTGTTTTGATGGGAGGGAAAATTAGCTAACTTATTTGGAAAAGTTGCAAAGGAATCTTTAACCTCTTAGAATGAGTTCAGCTAACCTTTAGGCTCTCTCTTTGGGAATGCCATTGGCTTGTGCTGGTGCAGCATCTTCTACTTAAGAGCTTTTTGCAAAGCATTAAGGAAACATTAGTTAAGGTTACAGCATTTCAGGGGAAAATGGAAAATTATAAGCCTCACTTTAAATATCAGACTATGGACCTGGTTTGTCTCTGGTTTGTTTGAGACTGTGGATGGGCCCTGTGACAGTATGGGCAGAGCACCAAGCCTTTTCCGTATGTTTAGAAAATGTGGAATGCAACAGAAAGGGCACAGCTAACACTGGGGTTACCCTCAGCTCCTTGCTCAGCCCTTGTCCTGGAGCAGCCCTGCTCTTGCTGCTCCTGGGCAAGGCTGTAACTGAGAATACTTCATCACACTGATGAGCAGAAAACAACCAGTGTCCTTTGCCATCACAGAAAATGGGGATTATGTGGCAGTCCTGTCATTCTGTCCACAGTCTTTCAGCAAAAGAGAATATCTCCTCCAAAAGAACAGTGTCCCAAAAGGTCTCTGTGCTACTTCAGCAGATTCTTGGTCAGGCGTGCTTGGTCTGGTATCCGCAAACAGCTGCTGGGATGCAGATGTTTTCACACTGTGAGTGAGTAGAGTATGCTGTCAGACCATCCTCTGCAAAATCATGGTGCATCTTCAGTTCCATGTTGGTCCAAGGAGAACATTACAATCAATGACTACAAACACATTATACCAGGTGTAGATGGAACCTGAGGCAAAACACAATGTGTAAATAACTTTTCTAAATTGTGTTTCTGGAACACTTACCCTGGGTCATTCAGTTTGTCAGAAATAATTTATTTCTCAATCACAGTCCCAGTGACCTCAGACTACAGCTATTAACATAACTTATTCTAAGCTCTACAGAGGCAGCTCTCTCAATGCTAATAATTATTTTCTATTGTGATGTTGGCTGTTGGTAGCTAGGCTTTGGGTCTGGAGTCACAGCAAGGAACCTGGCTGTTGGCACCATGGCTGAACACCTCTCCCCAGCTGAATGGACACTGTTGGACACTCAGTTCTGGAAACCAGACTGGGGCAATCAGGGAAGGAAGGTCCACTTAGGGTAATCTTAGGTTTGAATTAAAAAGATATTTCTGAAAAGAAATTTCCTAGCTCCCCCCACCTGCTTTGTTTAGGTTGACAACCCATAGAGCAGTGTCAGAGCACCCAAACTGGGTTCCCTTCAGGTAAAACCCAAACAGAAGGATGCACTTCAGGACCATTCCTAATGTTGTCTCACCTCTGGGGTCTTCAGTTCCTTTTATGTAATTTGTGGAGAATGTCATAGTCTTTTTTTGTATACTCTGTAGTAAGTAAATAGATCATGCATATGTAATGTTTGGCGTGTACAGAAAGAAAAAGATACCTCCCTCTTCTATTACTTTTTCTAGTAATAGACTTAACATATGAGTTAACTGCACCCTTCCCTTGCTACAACTTTCATTTTTGCTCTTGTGGTTTCTTTGTGTTTGGATATTTCTGTCTGAACTCATGCTACCTCAGGTGAGGGCACCTGCTTGTTAGACAGTGGCTATTTTTTATCATTATAAAGAGCCATTTTTATCTCCAGATTCACATGGTTAATTTTTACATTTAAATCAGTCATACATGCATCAATTTTGGTTGGTTCACATTAACCTGGATTTCTTGTGAAAAAATAAAATTAACTCTCCCCAGAGAATCTCTTCGCTCATCCTTGTTCTGTCCAGTCATGCTTCTCCCAAAATAGGGCTCATCAACTTTGTCCAACAAATTTCTGTATCAGAGTATCTTTGTGGCAGATTTTCAATTTCTACTGGTTTCTCTATCAAGCATCATGACACGTGCAACATTTCTGAGTGTGATATTAGACTGTGAGTCTACAGAAAAGACATTAAATTGTAAGAATTTCAATTTTTTGCCTAAAGGGATGCTATATTTGCAAGTTCCTCTTCTTAATCCAAAAGACTTAGAAGTCCTATAAGGTACATATTCCTGTCATATTTATTGCTTAATAAATGCTCAGTATAAGGCTGATTAATGGAGCCATAGATTTGGTTGCAAGGCTAGAAAAATGTTGGGATAATATCACATCAAAATATAAATTCGTCAGGATTTTGGCAAAGAGAAAAAAAATCAATAAAATTTCATTTTTACATCTACCTGTGCCCTAAAAATATATTTAACCTAATTTCCTGTTTTTTAACCTTTTTTGATAATCTTTAGTTAAAAGTGAAAATTATAATGCAAAAAATGTTTTTAAAATATTATAGTTAAAAATGTCAAAATTTACTATCCCCACTACGATTCTTAATGGTCCCACATCAGGATCGCTGAAGAAGAAACACCAGATTTATAACTGCATGCATAGGGAGGCATCTAGTTTTAATCAATACATTGAGAAAAAACTGCACAAATCTCATCTAATTCTCCTTCGCTGTACAATCTGAGTCATTGCTTGTAAAAAATGAAGATGAAATGAGACTAAATGAAAGAGATAATATGCCCAGCAGACCAATTTGGATGTTGATACCAGTTATTCTCATGCTAAAACTACAGTATCTGATGAGCATACTGTCTTTGTCATACCAATCCATACACAGAGACATCTATACCATGAATCCCACACCACAATTTGTATCAATGAGCCACCTTGCTGAAAGTGAACTCTCTCTAGTCATCAAGGTGGTCCCATGTAAGCTGGCAAGGCAAAGAGGTGTTCTATGGAGAAACCTGTATGCCTGCTCCTTTCTGCATTAAACACGGAAGCTGTGCTTGCTTCTGCTTGACAAGAGACAAAAGTAGCATGCCTGTTACTTTTACATATGCATCCTCTAAATATTTTAGCCTCTAAATATCCTTTAAATATTTTCTGCTCTATGGCCCAGTTTCTGAGGATATTGAAGATAATTTGCAGAAATAAGGTTTCAGGCTTAGAGTCACAAAAACACGCTACAGAAACCCAATCATCAGACTGCTGTTTATCCAATCAGGAAATACAGCAGGGTCAGGCGATCTGAACAGCTTGCTTTTCAATGCTCCCAGAGAGCTAGTTACAGAAATAGCTATGACTTAACAGCTATTTGCCACAAACTACTTAGCCAGTAATTTAAATACAAATTGAATAGTGAAAATCACTACCTGTGCAGAAAGTAACATTTGCAAGATTAATAATTTCCTACAAATTATTTGACCTATGCTAATCTCTGTTATTGAACTACTGCCAGTTTTTTTTCCCCTCCAGGCTAGCTGCTCTCTAATTGCAATCTGACCTTGAGGTACAGAAACTAATGGCATCAGCCAGGCGAAACCTAATACAGGTACCCAGGGTGGAGCGTCAGCAGCAAAACAGAGCTGTGGTTATTACGCAGCGGCCATGACTTAGCCCTGTTCTCCTGCCTGCAAGCCCAGTTTAGCACCTCTGCATTGAAAACTGCCAGTGCTCTTAATTGATCAAGTTTCTATTCTGGTTGCACATGGGGAAGCAACAGAAATTATCTAGCAGAGGTAGTATTTCATTAGCACAGGGAAGGTCGGTGTGAACATCTCTTGGCTAATCCATCACCCAGCCAAATTTCTCACACAGCTTCAGGCTCTCTGAGATGTGGCTTTTGGTTAAGTTGCAGGAACAAGATCAAGTGCCTTCTACAGGACTCAGAGAAGGCAACCTGAATCTCATTCAGATGTGTCCAGAAACCGCTACCTAAGTGTAATCAGAGAAAACCTTTTATTGTCCTTGAGCACAAACTGACCTGTTGGTGTTAGCTGCTGCCTCGGGGAAAGGGTTTTTCAGTCGCAGCTGTGGCTATTTAACCTGTCTATCTGCAGATCACTGAAGACCTTTGTGCAGTCTCATTCCTGTGCAGGAGGATGAGAGACTTCATCCTGCATGGAGTCAAAAACCTGAGGGTAGGCTTTGTGGGTGAGAACCTGGCAAGAAGAAGCTCTGGTCCACATTTCCTGAAGTTTTGTCTGGCACCACCCTCCCTAATCACCGGACAGGACATTCCCTTGTGACACCCATCCAGAGCAGGGGCTGTCAAGGAGGGGGACTTGGGTCCGACAGGTCCTGGGGGAGGCAGGGAAAGACTGGAAGCCAGGACATCAACATGGGGCTTCCCCTTCTCTTCCTGCGGGATCTCCCGCACTACGTGCAGATCTGCAGGAGAGGGGAGCCAAAGGCTCTGTTGTGCTTTGCAAAGGGGGTGGATATTTGGCACAGTCCAGGGAACAACTGACTTCAGAGTTGTCCTTTTCTGGGTTTTCCTGCACAAGGGAGTGAGTTAGACCGCTTCCTTGTTTATAAAAGGCTCCTATTTCACCCTTCTTTTGTACAAACAGATAATTATGTTAGAAAGTATAAGGTGTCATAGAAACTTGTTTTTGAAAGATGAATTCTGGAAACTTGAATAACTGGATAGCATTTCCAACTGGGGCCAAATCCTTCTCTCCTTTACTGCCATAAAGCGAGAGTAACTAGCCAGTGTAATCAAAGTTATTTCAGATACCTCTAATGTGATGGGAAAAGTCATGTCTGATGACATTCAGTCTCACAGCATTTCCCTAATAACTTCCAGTTGTATTTAAATGACTTTTCTATTAGTCCAGCAGGATGGATGTTGTTCAGGGAGTGATAAGTCTGTAAATATTTTCTTTGTTAAAAAGAAATACCAGACCCAGTCTTGTTCCCTGGGAATGTGACATTGACAGGTGTTAGGGTTCAAAGATCAGAAAACAATAGCATTAACTTTGGAATGGACATGGGTTCCTGACCTGCTGTGTGGTGAGTGGAAAATTCACTCATCAAAGCTCTGGAAAATTAAACATCCCCCCAACTCTTCTGACTCTCTTATATTGTATTAGCTTTCCTTCACAAGGTTCACTTATCCTTGCTTATTTTGAAACACATCTGAAGATTTTCTTGATATTGCATGATATGACTTCTTATGTAGGGCCTACTGTGAAACTGGACTGTTCAGATCCTGGTTGCACTGGCAAACTGAGAAGCTTTTGAATACACACATGTGTGTGTATATGTGTGCATTTGGGGAGCAGTCATTCTGTATTAAGATATAACATGTGATTTTTTTCTTCTTAATCCTGCTCTTCTTGCATATTTATGACCATCTGTCTGTACTTAATGCAGTGAAGCTGTTCAATGATATCAAGATTATGACAGCTCAGCTCAACAGTTAAGTACTCTATATATTCTGTACCAGAAGAAGGCATTGTCTGTTTCAGGCATTATACTCGCCCTCTAGTTCTCTGAGTTTTGCAAAAGGAGCACTCATTGTATTTTATTTGAACATTGCAGTGTGACAACTTCAGGTGTCTCATGTGATTCAAATCTAAGTAAAACCCATATTTATCCCCACATAGTGCCTTTGTATTTAAAGAGTCTTATTCAGTCACCAGAATTTCTCTATTTGCAGCTGGAGTTTTCTCTTTTCCCTTGTAAATCAAAGTCACTTCTTGAAGGGATAGAGGAGTCTGAGATTTGAGTGCATTCATTTGTGTGTGTGGGTGAGCAGGCAAAGTTCCCGCTGGCTCCAGGAGAGCACTCACATGCTGTACATAGTCCAAACATGCCTCCTTCCTGGCCTTTATTTGCAATTCAAACAGCAACAATAATAAAGCGAACTTCAGCCAAAGTTCTCTCTCCAAACTTGGCTAAGGTTTCTCTGCATGAATCCCCTCTGTCCCAACCCCTTGTTTGTTCTCTTTCAAAGAAAGAAACCCTTCTCACATCCTTGCTGGAGCCGACAGGATCCACCTGCCAGCACAAGGCTGCTCTGTATTTTTGTGCAGGACACTAATACCTGAGCAGAGCATGACTAACGAAAGTTGCTTTCCCTGTGCAGGAAAGGGCCACCCAGTTACAAGAGTCATATTCAGTTCCTGTGTCTGCTTCTTAAGGACAATATAAAAATCAGAAAAGGCAACAAGACAACTGAAAATACCTCTCTGAGAGAAAGGTATGGAGTGGTAATAATATTATTTCAGTTTATGGAAGAGAACTTCAGCAAGTGTGCTTGTAAGGCAGAGAGAGTATCAGATACCATTTAATAAGGCAGAGTATTAGAAGACAATGTCTAGGTGTTGAGGCTAGACAGATTTACACTGGAAATAAAATACATATTTTTAATAGCAAGATTCACATATTCTCAGATTAATTCACTAAAATGTGTGGTAAATGCCTTATCATATAAAAGCTGTGTATCTTCAGGCACAAATTCCAGAGAAAAATGATGCGTAGAAAGTAGAAGTCCAAAGGAGGCAGGTCAGAAATGCTGTCCCTTGCCTTTGAAATGACTACTGGTCCTCCCCAGTGCACTGCCAGAGTCAGTATTATGGAATATCAAACTGGCAATATGACACTGGTTCTTTATTCTAGCCCATGGCCAGTATTTTTATTGCTGATCCCACTCATTAGCCATATCATACTTCTGACTCTGGGGTGAAGAGGCTGAGGTCAGAGTGTTAATGTGCTTCAAGAAGATGTGCCCCAATGCTGCCCCCACTTTTGAGTATGGTTTAGAAGTGAGCATTCCCAGAACACACCAAAGAAAGATCAAAGGTCTTCCTTATCAGCTGAAGTGCCCAGTGGCTTGTGTTAGCATTACAACATTGTCCCAACACAGATGAGAGATGAAGTGACAGGTCCTGTCATTGTGCCCAGGAATTCTCACTCTGTGACCAGAGTTTTGACATACAATACAGACAAAGCACTAGGGAATGAGGGAGCTGTGTGTGCTGACCCCTTTTCTGTGAGATTCATTCCTCTCCCCCTTCCGAAAAAAAGAAAAGAAAAAAATAGATCCTCACTTTACACTAGGTATCACGAGCACCTCTTCCCACAGCAGGTGTCATGGACAGCCTCATTTCATGCTCCAGCAGAAGGACATGAGGTCTATAGGAGTCAGAACTTCTGCATGAAGTGATTCCTAACTGATGGAAAGGACTCTCTAGAATGGGGGGCTCTCTTCCCATAAACAAGGCTGTTCATTTCACATTAAGTTTTAATTTGGCAGAACAATTGCTTGCTTTCTTCAGAGGAGGAGAACATGTTCCATGAACAAAGACCTTCTATAACCATTAACTTTGGCCCCACTAAGCAAGAGGTCAGGTTTATTTTCCATGTACTGTGCCTGTCAGACCTGTTTTCCTTTGTTCCATTCTATTGCTTTTCATCAGGTCATGCTTATTATAATTCACCTGCGAAAGAAAAGGAAATTAAAAAAAGAATCATTGCTTTAAAGCAAAATTAATTCAAATATCAACATGCAAAATGAAAATCAGAAAATAGTAACCAATTTTAGAGATAAGCTTCTTTCTTTGACCAAGCAGAACATGTCTCGCAGCTCCAACAGGATAAGAACAAATATTTTTTTAGACTCAGCACCTGGAAAAAACAAGTATGACAGTTTTAAAGGATGGAGAAATTGAGACTGGAGTTACCTACAACTTGCTTTCAGTACAGTGTAGTCACAAGCAAGGGAGGCAGAGAGAGAGAGAGTAATTCAAGAATTATTTTTGCCATCAAATTTTGAGAAATCTAGGTTTAAGCATTACATCAAATGATAGTCCACTAATCACAGTTTAAATGATCTTTGCTTTTACATTTTCCCTTTCTGATGAATGAGGGTATTTTATCAATGACAAAGATATAAAGCCCCACATATAGATTCACTTAGCAAAAGAAATCCCACGGACAGACTGATGCATTTTTTTGTGTTTAAGTGAATACAGTCCTAAGACTCCTGAGAAAACCTATGGAAGAAAAAATTATCTCATACTTGAGTATCTTCCAAACTTTGCAAAGAGTAAGCTGGGCTGGTTTAAGTGTTTGGGGTGTATGAGTAGCAGCTCTAACTCAGTTCAAAGGCAGAAGGACACCAGAGGTCATCTTGATTTGATGCAGGCTTGACTCCAAAACTTGCTGCAATTACTAGAAAAACTGTGGCATCTCAGAAACTGCAATGCAAGTGCTGCTGGGTAGCTGGCTGGGTAGCTCCTACAGGAGCTGACACTCTAGTGGTGGGTCAGCTGTTCCGTGGCATCCCCATGGGTGGGAAACCTCCAGCTGAGACCATGAACATGTTTGACTCAGGTGCCAGCTGAAATTTCCTGTTCATCTGGCTGCAGGGTAGTCATATCAATGGTATCACTGTAGGATCTGGCCCCAGAGGGAGGAAGATGAGTGAAAAGCAAAGAATGTTCTAGCCCTTTGCCTAGGCACACAAGCCTCTCCTTGTGCTAAACTCACTTGAATGAAGAGACACAGCACCTCCATTCCAAAGAATAATTCATCTGAGCTAAACCACAAGCAAAGCCACAAAGAGAAGCGTGGGATAGTGAAAGACAATGCATATCTCATGAAACCTAGCTATAGCAGTGTCGTTGAAGAGATTGTTTTCTCAGGAAATAAACTGTTGAACACCAGATCACATCTTCTCCTTTGGAGACAGGCTGCCCCCAGCCATGGGCCTGTTATTCTCAAGTTCGGTTTGTTTTACTCAATTTTGTTTGTTTCTGTAGTCCCTTCACAGTTTTTCTGAAAGGAAGGCGAGCACACAGACACACACAAAGTGGAAAAAAAATAAATGTTTTCCTTTCTGGAAACCCCATGGCTAAGATCAGCTAAAATGTCGTCTGCCAGCTTATTTAGACATGACAAGGCATATGACTAGACACGGAACACAGCTGAGACCAATTCTACTTTTTTTAGTTATTATATAAGTGTCTTCTGGGGAAAAAAATAGAAGAAGAAAGTTAGCAGGCCATTGAACTGGGAAGACCAAGCATTTCTAGGCCTAGTCTTCTCTTGAGACTTCCTCTGCACATCCATCTTCTCCCTATAACAAAAGCTGGGATTTACGTATATCCTCTTTTCCTCTGCAGTTCATAATTGGTTAAAATCACTGGGATTATTCTTTCTTTCCTCTCCATATTGCTGATATTTAAAAGGACTCAGTGGGGAAAAAGTGGAGAGGTCTATCCAGTCTTTTGGTCAGCTGACATCCCAAACCCACTTGTCGCAAAATCCCTGTATCCCAGTGGACACAGAGATGAGAATTTCAGCTCAGGTTTCTCTGCTCCTTGGCTAGTGTTTGTAACTCTGGCTGACTGGAAGGATGAAGCAGGGAATGCCCTGCCTCTGTGCATCCAGCAGAGCATGGCTTCAAGCCAAACCCCAGGATGTAGCACATTTCATCCTTGCTCACTGAAATGATCTTAACTTCTTATGAGATCCATTAAAGGAGAGACACAGTGCAAGATTAGAGAATAAGAACAAAGCACGTCTCTACATGAGCTGTCTACTGGGTGACTAAGGTTATCTTGCATCAGTAAGCAGGACACAGTGATGCATGCAACCTAGGAAGAAGATGCTGAAGTCCCTTAGGGCAATGCAGATGGGGAATCCCACCTGCTAACATCTATCACAGGGTATTACTTTTCCTAGGTCCTCAACTGCTGTGGTAGGACTAGGTTAGTTGCCTGGCTGCCGCTGCCTTTTGTGGGATAAAATCCTCAGCCATTGCAATGGACAAAGAAAGAGTGTCTCTTTAGCCGCTGTTTGCCCGAAGTCTTATGGAATGAAGAGGCAGCTTTTTCTCCTGAGGATTGCTCAACAAGGCAAAGGGACCCTGTGCCTGGCCTTTGCTAAAATGCAGGAAATAATGGGATCAAGTGGCAGTGACAAGGAGGTTCCTCAGAAGGTCTGCCCCTGCAGAGTCCAAACAGGCACAGGAATTACAGGAGGTCACCAGTTATGAGAGATGGTGGAGCTCAGTGGCAGATGCTTGAAATTCACATGGAAAGCTATTTTGTCCCAGACATGAAATGGAATGAAGAAACATGGAATTTCCCAGCAATATCCCCTCTTTATTTGTGTACTGCCCCAGCACTGTCACATAAAATGAGGGAAACATAATAAATGATTTTGAAGGATATATCAAGATGATGAAGGGCTGCTGACTCTCAGAGACACTGACTGTGCTACAGCTTGTCACTTCCCCACAGAGGAGCCTGGGGCTGATGGCTGGTAAAGCATGGTGGAGTAGCACAGGAGGTAGCTGGTGCATGACCTTTAATTTCTCAGAGGAAACTGCCTGCAAGAATGCAGGAGAAATTAGAAGAATTAACTTTGTTTTGTTAATACTAGATCTGTCAATCTAGTTCTTTGGTTAAAGTGGATGGCAATTCCTGTAAACAACTGACGCTTTAAAGGCCTTCAGCTAGAATTCTGGTCACCTCCCATCCCACTATGCCTGACCTTGAGACTTAATTAGAAGGTCTGTGATTCATGACTAAACAGTGTAATTGCATAAAGCAGAGCAGAAAGGCATCCAGACATAACTGGATTTACTCTAAATGTGAACGTTTGTGCATGTACTGATCATCACCAGGATAATAACATGGTACATTCCAGATCTTTGTGTATGCTAGTGCAAAGTATATGGCCCCAGGTGGTTTCTGAAATGAACAAAATCCTGCTCCCAGTCTGTAACTGTTAATTGTTAACTACTCAGATAGGCTTACATTCCTCTTACTTTACAAATTAAACCCACTTGTCATCAGTTATTGATTTCATAGCTTTAACATTCAGCAAAGGAAAACAAAATGTGGAACAGAAAAAGAAAATCTGTGTCAGGATATGCTCCACTTTGTGTGCCATTTTGTAAAAGACCTACAAAGAGCCAATCCCTTTGGCATTGTCAAGCCTCCTCGTCCTTCCCCCTGGCTGAAAAACAACAGAGGAAAAACGGGTTATGTTTTGCAGAGGCAGATGAGCTCTGACGGGAAAGCCTTCCTCCCCTGGCCCCCTGAGTGTTTTCACTCCTTCTAAGCACCGCACGTATGGGCAGCACTGAAACACAGTTGCTGAATAACACGGAATAAACCTCAGTTCAAGTTTTAGTTTGGCACAGGAATACACCCTTCTGCTTCCCCTGCACCTGCTTGTGCCAGGAAGGGAACAGGGGGGTTATTCTCCAGTAGCTCTCTTGCCAACCCTCCCCTCACAGAGCAGCCTTTGCTGCTGGGTGTGCTCTCTCCTGACCCTGGGGATATTTTGCAGATATCTGGCTTCTTCAAGCAGAAAGTTTTGACAACAACACAAATGTTGCTAGTTTGCCAAGTGCTGCAACCTCTAAGAGTCAGGATGCAGCCCACGATTTTCTTCAGCAGATATTTTTAAACATTTTGGACAACCATAACTACAGAGTTTCTGAATTCAAATGTGATAAAATCCTGCAAATGCAGATATTCCCATGTCTATCAGTGAATGCACATCACGATTTTACTTTCGGGAAGTCCAAGCACCCAGCATTCAGTCTTTTACAGCCAAGAGGTATGATCCCCACACCCTGATGGTGCAGGGACTTGCAGCATGGCTTCTTCCCCTCGGCTCTTATGCTATTGCTATTTCTAGAAATCCAGGCTTTGTTTTCTAAATTTCTGTAGGCAGAGTGGACCCAAAAAGAGATGGTGCAATAAAGTGTGTTTTAGCTGCAACCTTTGGATTCTGGATTTGGCCTGTCATTAAGATTTGATCAAATGGAGCATTTATCAAACCTAAATGCAGTAGGAATATCCCTGCTTTGATGAAGCAGCTTAATTTTTTGGGTAATGTGTACATAACCCTGCCATTACATCATTCAGGGACAGGGATCAACAAAGGAGTAAAGTCATAGAACTAGGCAAAAGCAAAACCTATACCTCAGCCATGACCCATAATAGTAAATGTAAAGACAGCAGAAGTGCCTGATCAGAGAAGACACACAGTTTTCTGTGTAATACTACCTGGCTGCTTAAGCTAATTTCATAATTGCAATGCAATTCTTGTAATATATGGGGTCACATATTTTGCAGATTTTTCTACTTCCTGAAAGAGCTCCTCCAGTCTCTGGTGTCAGAGGCCCAAGGAAGGGGACAGCAGTGAATACAGGTCTAGACTAGGGGTCCCTGCCACCATGGAGTGGTTGCACATGTCCATTGCTGATACTTCCACAGGCTGTGCTTTAAGTAGCATAGCTGGCAAATGAAACATCATTATAACAACGCTTGAATATTTTGAAGCTGTTTTAACAGTGAAAAAGCTAAATTAGTCAAGTGGAGAGGGTGTTGCCTTCTTTAGAGGAGGAGACCCTGCATATCTGTGCAGTATCAGATACAAATAAGTAATGAAATTCTGTTGAAGAAGAGGAAAATTGAATGTTTCCAGGATAATTTTGGGAAGCAGATATCTCTTTTAACTGTGGACTATTTTAGATACCGCTTACTTTGAATAAATTAATTTGGACCAAATTTATTTGGTCCAAAATCATTGACCAAAACTAACAAAAGTCATATTTCTTTCTGAATGCTTACCCCCTACAGGGAATTATTGTTTGGATTTGTACTTAGCAGCACATATCAGACTGTCTGGTAAAATCATGTACGGAATGAGATCAATAGGTTAATATTCACAATGATACCACCATTTCCTGCTCTGCTCTGCTGATTAGCCCTGCTCTCAAGGTCTGCTGAATGGTAAAACAGACACGCAAATGGCTGAGTCCATTACTGTCTGGCACCCCTCCTAATTTCTGCCTTCCCTGTGCACTTTAGGAGCAAACTTCCAGTGCAGAGCTCTCAAGAGAAGAGCATCACAGAGGAAAGTTATTAACCTCTATTGTGTCCTCCAGAGAGCTCCTCCCTCCTAAAGACTAATTTACTGATTTCACTGATTTGCACTTGTTCTGTCCCCAAAGGGGAAGCACACAGATGACTTCCTAAATCAACAGGAACCGATTAAAATTGTGCACACCTTTGGAGATATCTGTGTGTTGCTCCCAGCTCCCAGCTACCTAACGTGAAAATCTAGAACAACCCCAATGCTTCTGATGGATGGAACCCTTGACATGTAATACTACAAAATTCCACCAATTTGCAGAGGGCATCTCAAAGTCAGATTTGCCATGACCACAAACCTGTGGTCCTGGCAGACAGGAGTTTTGCACTGTTACAGAATCACACAATCACAGAATATGTTGAGCTGGAAGGAACCAACAAGGATTACCAAGTCCAACCTTAAGCCCTGCACAGGACCATCCCCAAGAGTCACATCAGGTGACTGAGAGTATCATTCAAATGCTTCTTGAATTCTGACAGGCTTGGTGCTGTCACCACTTCTCTGGGGAGCCCATTCTAGTGCCCAACCACCCTCTGGGTGAGAAGCCTTTCTATAATATCCAATCTAAACCTTCTCTGACACAACTTCAGGCCATTCACTCAGGTTCTGTCACAGACCACCACAAAGAGATCAGTGCCTGCCCCTCTTTTGATCTCATACTGATGTTGTAGCTGCAGTGAGGTCTCCTCTCAGTCTTCTCTTCTCCAGGTTGAACAGACCAAGTGCCCTCAGCCACTCCTCATACGGCTTCCCCTCAAGGCCCTTCACTGTCTTCATTGCCCTCCTTTGGACACTATCTAAGAGCTTATTGTCTTTTTTTCATATTGTGGCACCCAAAACTGCATACAATATCCAAGGTGAGGCCACCCCAGTGCGGAGCAGAGTGGGACAATCCCCACCCTCGCCCAGCTGGCGATGCTTTGCCTGATGCCCCCCAGGACAGGGTTGGTCCTCCTGGCTGCCAGGGCACTGCTGACTCAGATTCGATGTACCATCAACTAGAACCCCCAGGTCCCTTTCCATGGCACTGCTTTCCAGCATCTCTTTCTACAGTCTGTCCGTACATCCAGGATTGCCCCATTTCAAGTGCAGAATCCAGCACTTTTCCTGGTTGAACTTCATATGATTGGGGATTGTCCAGTCCTCTGATTTGTCGAGGTCTCTCTGCAGGGGTTCCTGAAATGGTTTTAAAATTTGTCATATTTACTCTAATAGGCTGAATCAGGAAGATCACATCATAAAATGAACTCTTTTATATAGTATCTTGGACTATGGATATGAGATGGACTCCTTGATGAACCTGTGATTTAGATGACATGCAAGATGCACAGAGTTCACAAACCAACTTTGATTCCTTGTACAAAGTAACTTAATTCATTAATTGTAATAAAAATTAATGTGACAGGGAACTGCAGTGAATGTACCTGAGGCTAATGTGCCCAGATGTTTCTTTTAGCAACTGGACTCTTTTTTGGACACAAAATTCATGTAAGCAAGTTGTTTATTCTGACGCTTATAAGTTGCTTTTAGATGTGCATTCCACACTTCTGATGCCTGATTTGAGGGAGAGCCTGAACACAAGACTGTCAGACATTCACTCCTATAATTATTCTCACACATGCTCCCACTGTCACCACAAGACAGCTTTAGAGCAGACTGAAGCTGAAAGAGACAGTGCCATCTCTGCCCCTCCTCCAGCTCCACATTCTGACCCTCTGTTCTGTGCCTAGGGCACTCATCCAGACAGAGTTATGACCCTGCCACACTTTGACCAATTTCAGATGTCAGTGCCAGATTTTCTGTACTCTACCAGGGATGTTGGTTCTCTTGATTTTACAAGAGAACAACTGGCTACCAGAAAAATCAGTGATGCTGAATTAGGAGCTGGAACCCAAATTCTCCTTTTCTTTTAGTCTTAATCCTGTCTGAACTTTCAAGTCCCTTTTGTAGTGTCAGCCTGAAGTGTAGTGACAGCTAGAGAGTGTCAGAAAAATGATCCTATGAAAAGTAACAGAAGTGTCATCATTGATTAAAGACTAAAACAAATGGGATCAAATTAAGACCATGACAGAAATTTTATTTCCAAAAATGTCTGTTTTGTATTTCATAAGTTCATCTTTCTTTGAGCATTCACTAGTGTTTCATACAAGTCTGCTTAAGAAAATATATACCAAGAGAGGACACATGAAACACCTACTGCTTTAGTCCATCCCACACACAGTGTCAGGAGTTAAGAGACGCGAATGCAAAAGAGCATTAACCTAAAAGCAGGAAAGAAAGACCACTACTCCTGAGGTATGTAGAGACAAGACCATCTTCTGAGCCGGGGAAAACTACAGTTATGGGGATTCTCCATTACAAGATAGTTATTTTTGTTTTGGTCTATGCTAATTTTATTGATAAAAATGTCTGCACTGGAATATGAAAGGCTGAATGACTCACAGGTGTGTACATGTTTTTGTATATGCATATATATATAGAAAAGACCAGAAGAGAAAGTGAGCTTTCTTCTGCCTACAGAGGAGTGAGCCAAGTCCAGAGAAGGTAGGAAGGGTGGGACCACTGCCTCAACCACTGCCTTGCACTGCAACCACAGTGTGGCCTGGACAGGGAAATGGTGGGCCGCCACTTGACAGGATCCTGCCCAGGCTAACTGCATGTACACACACTCACACATAAATGCTTTCTCTGGTCCAGACCACGGCTGAAAGTGACTGCAGATTTTCTAGATTGCTAAGAAAATTTAAAAAGTTAAGCAGCTGAATTTTTCCTACCAATGACAGCTTATACACTCCCATTCATTATTTGCAGCCTGACAGCTGTTGACGCATGTGGGCTGCTCAAGACTGTGTGGCTGTGACTTCCCTCTTTGGAGGGAGACGTCCCAAGGAAAGACACTCTTACAGGCTGACTCCTCAACCACAGTGCTGTCCCTACAGGGAGAGGTGCATCCCTGGAGAGACAATGCCTTTACCAGTTAGTTTTGCCATTGCTGCTGAACAAGCACTAACAGGAAATATTAGCCTAGCCAGCGAGGATGCACCTGTGCTCTGAGCATTTTCTCTTCAACAGGTGGTATTTTATCTGTTGATGCTGGTTGTATTATCTGACCCATTTTTTCTCTGATGACTATCTGCCTTTACCCTGAAAAAGAAGTTGGGTTTTTTCTATTTTTTTTCTTTTTTTTTTCTTTCCTTTTTGTTGTAACATCCCGAAGGCAATAAACAGCAAAGCATTGCTTGGTGAAAAAAGACCCCAGTTTCAACATGCATTATTTCTGTCCCATTTCAGAACAGTTTGCTTTCAGCCTAGTGACTTGCAGCAGCTAGCCTGTGCTTGTCCAGTCGCTTACAAGAGGTGAAAAACTTCAACGTCCTGGGAGGAGCTGATGTTAAATGACTGCTGTTGGTGTATCTGTGTGGTGATGGTTTGGTTTTCATCCTCCTTTGATCATCTCCAAAAGCCCGTCTGTTGTTCTCAGCCACACACTGGTCAGTCTGCTGACTTGTGCCAGTTTACAGGCTTAACACTGGTGGCTTTGTGGCAAAAAGCTAT
The DNA here is from genome assembly GCA_013396655.1 of Campylorhamphus procurvoides. Lineage (NCBI taxonomy): Eukaryota > Metazoa > Chordata > Aves > Passeriformes > Dendrocolaptidae > Campylorhamphus > Campylorhamphus procurvoides. Next base: position 516,626 of record WBMV01008585.1, read on the forward strand.
TCCGAGAGTTTCTGAAACAAAGCCTTAATGATATATGGCTGCCAAAGTTAGCTGTTTCACAGCTGTAATAGCACACTGTAGGCTGCGTGGCAGCCAAGCTGTCTTTGTTACTGTATTAAGTGAGGTGTGAGTGCCTGGAATGTTACAGGCAGCAAAAGCCATCGTGGGTGGCAGCTGCCTTCAGAATCCTTGAAAGGATATGCTGTGATAACTTGATAAGGTGTTTGCATGTGTTAAAGGGCATGACATCCACAAAAGGTTGGGTGATGAGGGCACAATTTTCTTTGCATGTGAGGTGCTCCAAACTGCATTATAATTGGGTGGAAAATCTGAAGCATGATGTGTTTTTTTGTACAGGAGTGGAATTATTTAATAAGAAGTTTTCCTGCTAATATCTGATTCGGTTAATGTGTTTACAGAGTATTTTAGGCTGTACCTCAACTTTTCCAATCAGGATACATAGCATTTTGTTAGAAATCCTGCCAATCATGACACTGGGATATGGGGCAACCTTCTCAGTCTAGGGGCTAGTATCTGTAAAGCTGGTGTAAATCAGCAATAATTCCACTGAAATTATTTTGGTGTAAATGCAGGTGAGAAGAGTCTTAGGCATGCTATTCTTGTTTCCTGCACTTACGTGGGCCTAAACACTCCAGACAACAGGACAACTTGATCACCACTGCAACTGGCATTCTCCTCTTTCTCCCAGCTCAAAACTGGTCCATCTGTTTCTTGAACAGAGTTTGCACTTCTGCAAACCATAAAGGAAAAGACACAAAAAGAAGGTTTTTCCTAGTCAGATACTCTCTCCTCTCTGCTTGTCATCATCAGAAAGCCCCATCAGCCCATTTGTGAACTCAAGTCCCACTCAGCTATTCTTGTTAGGCTGCTGTGGTTCCAGTTCATTGAAATCAGGCAGGGTAACTCTTTAAAATAAGTGCATAGGATACTATATCTAAGCGTTTATGTTAGGGTGATTCTCCCTTCAGTCACCTCATTTTGTGGAGCTATGTTAGCATCGGGGTTGAGATGCAGGACCCATATATAGTGTGAAAACTGGCATTCCCTGAAGAAGCATAAACCGCATGGCCCACGTTCTTTAAATTGCCTGTAGTCATCCAGAGGTGCTGTGGCTGCATTTTCCAAATAACTGAGAAAGCTGATTTAAACATGGATTTGTTTTTCAGCAATGGGGATTACACCATATGACTGATTGGCATGTCAGAAAAGATGTGTATCCCATAGCGATAGAGTATTTTAAGACCGCATCCTGCCCTCGATGAGCAAACTTAATACACATGTTGAAGAGTTTCTGGTCCCATTTCCTCTTGGTGATACCTCATATCTCATGAATACAAATTCTCAGGGCTTCTTCCTTATGGTTCATTTGTCTAAATTCCACTGAAGTTGTTGAGTTATGAAAGTTTAACAAGAAAAAAATGAAATCTTAGTGATTGTCTTATTTGAAGGACTAAATGGTTTAATTTTATAACTGAACCAGGGATACAAGCCAAGTATGTCTGGCTGTGAGATAAACACAGGTGCTGAACAAGTTATTGATATCAGTGAACTGTTTCCATGGTGGGAACCTGAAATGAGTGATTTGTACTGCAGTGTATTTAGCTTCTCACAATATCTGTAAACTTTACAAGGCAAAAGCACATACTATATTTCATGTTGCTGCATTTGGCTTTCCACTTACATTATTCTAACAAAAAGTACAAAATCCCTCTCTCATTTCCAAGAAGTCTCTAGCAAGAGAAAAAGATGTAGACTCCAACCACTGGTGATTTTTTTCTTTTTTGCCTTGCAGCATTTACAAAATATTTCTCTCTTTAGCACAGGTAAATCAGGGTCAGATCAATCACACAGCCTAATGTGCTTCAGGAGCTATTTCAAAATACCAGTAGAAATCCTCAGTCTGCAGGGAAGTACCCACACAAGTTACTCAGGGTAAGGTGGGGTCGGAAATGAACTCACAGGGATGCACACATGCATGCGATCAGCCCATTATGAGTGCAGAGCACAATATTCTGCTCTCTTTCAGAGTAAGAAAAGCTGCTTCACATTCAGCCTGGTCTAGTGGAAGAAAGATGTCTCTGCCCATGACAGAGAGATTGGGACTAGGTGAATCTTGAAGATTGCTTCTAACCCAAACTATTCTAAGATTTACAGCAGAATTTTACAGCATGTGAGGCCAGTGGTGTGCTATAAATTCATATCTTTCCTTTTTTTCAAGTACCTTGTTTTTATGCCCTTAACTTGAATACCTTTCCTGGCAGTTCCCTAATCTAATTACTGAATAATGTGGTATATTTTGTTCTTGACCTCCTGGTTATTTCAGGATGCTGCAGAGTGGGTGTAGCTGGGCACAGGCTGCAAAAGTGAATAGATATTGAACAGATGTTGGATATAGGTTAGAAGTCAAGGAACGTAAGGCTAAATTTCCAAAATTCATCTAAAGAATTCAACGCTTCTTGGACTGATGATACCATGCTACATAATCAAATGAATTATAGTTGTTCAGTTGCCCTTATTGCAACTGTTTTTATGCTTCCTGAAGCATGCAAGTAACTTGGAAGATAAAAGAGGTATGTTCCACTAACATCTTCATACCATAAGCACAGTACATGTGCTGAAAATTCAGATGAGCTGAGAGTAAATTAAGTTTAACAAGAGGTTTTTAAACAGACTTGCAAGTTGCAGTATTGCTGATCACTTGATGTACGTTGAAACCTGCACCTTCAGTAAAAAATACCTCAAAAACTGAAAAATCAGAATGTACTAAATTCTATCTGTATTAATCGCTTCCTGAACTGTGTGATAGCATTGTGTTTCTAGCTGAATGCCACATATTTTCAAATTATTTCTTCTTGAATAGAAAACCTGACCTTGTAGACTCCACTGCACAGTCCTGTTGTGCAGACAGTGAGTGAGTGGGTCAGACGTCAAAACTTACGGTGTTTATGTTTTTCTTCCCATCTGCCCTCCCGCCCCCCCTGCCAGTAGCCAGGACTATGATGGCACAGGCAGACAGTGAGTTTCATTCCACAATCCAGGTTCTGGGCAACTGACTGGCTGGCAACTCTCCTAGGGCATTCAACCCTAAATAACAGAAACACCAAGACATGAAGTGTATTTTAGTTCACTGCAGCTACCCAGCATTATTATTATTATTATTATTGTTATTGCACAGGAGCAGCTAGTTTTCTCTTTAGTAGGAGAAAGAAGTAGTCTGAGGAACAGCAGTTCAGTGGTAGTTCAAGTGGCTACTTACCTAGCATGCACAACAGATCCAAGATGTGGAGCCACTTAGAAATGATAGACCAAGAAATCAATGTGGAGATAATGAATCTTGAGTGTGTATTAGGTTTATGTGTTAGGCCAGCCATTTGGGACCTATTTAAAGCAATTCAAATTGTTTTGACAACAGATGAAGATAGCAAGTAATCATTCATGGTATGGCTGCTATTCAGAGAGCAGTTGGGTTTCTGTCCTGCACGTTTCCCTTGTCACAGGGAAAACTTCATTCTGAATTTGTGTGGACAGGCGTGAGCAGAAAAATCAGCCTTCTGGGAATTTACTTTTTTAATGGTCTGTGAAAAGGCTGCTGGAGCCCCTTCTGTGACCCTCCNTTTTTTTCTTTTTTTTTTCTTTCCTTTTTGTTGTAACATCCCGAAGGCAATAAACAGCAAAGCATTGCTTGGTGAAAAAAGACCCCAGTTTCAACATGCATTATTTCTGTCCCATTTCAGAACAGTTTGCTTTCAGCCTAGTGACTTGCAGCAGCTAGCCTGTGCTTGTCCAGTCGCTTACAAGAGGTGAAAAACTTCAACGTCCTGGGAGGAGCTGATGTTAAATGACTGCTGTTGGTGTATCTGTGTGGTGATGGTTTGGTTTTCATCCTCCTTTGATCATCTCCAAAAGCCCGTCTGTTGTTCTCAGCCACACACTGGTCAGTCTGCTGACTTGTGCCAGTTTACAGGCTTAACACTGGTGGCTTTGTGGCAAAAAGCTATTCCGAGAGTTTCTGAAACAAAGCCTTAATGATATATGGCTGCCAAAGTTAGCTGTTTCACAGCTGTAATAGCACACTGTAGGCTGCGTGGCAGCCAAGCTGTCTTTGTTACTGTATTAAGTGAGGTGTGAGTGCCTGGAATGTTACAGGCAGCAAAAGCCATCGTGGGTGGCAGCTGCCTTCAGAATCCTTGAAAGGATATGCTGTGATAACTTGATAAGGTGTTTGCATGTGTTAAAGGGCATGACATCCACAAAAGGTTGGGTGATGAGGGCACAATTTTCTTTGCATGTGAGGTGCTCCAAACTGCATTATAATTGGGTGGAAAATCTGAAGCATGATGTGTTTTTTTGTACAGGAGTGGAATTATTTAATAAGAAGTTTTCCTGCTAATATCTGATTCGGTTAATGTGTTTACAGAGTATTTTAGGCTGTACCTCAACTTTTCCAATCAGGATACATAGCATTTTGTTAGAAATCCTGCCAATCATGACACTGGGATATGGGGCAACCTTCTCAGTCTAGGGGCTAGTATCTGTAAAGCTGGTGTAAATCAGCAATAATTCCACTGAAATTATTTTGGTGTAAATGCAGGTGAGAAGAGTCTTAGGCATGCTATTCTTGTTTCCTGCACTTACGTGGGCCTAAACACTCCAGACAACAGGACAACTTGATCACCACTGCAACTGGCATTCTCCTCTTTCTCCCAGCTCAAAACTGGTCCATCTGTTTCTTGAACAGAGTTTGCACTTCTGCAAACCATAAAGGAAAAGACACAAAAAGAAGGTTTTTCCTAGTCAGATACTCTCTCCTCTCTGCTTGTCATCATCAGAAAGCCCCATCAGCCCATTTGTGAACTCAAGTCCCACTCAGCTATTCTTGTTAGGCTGCTGTGGTTCCAGTTCATTGAAATCAGGCAGGGTAACTCTTTAAAATAAGTGCATAGGATACTATATCTAAGCGTTTATGTTAGGGTGATTCTCCCTTCAGTCACCTCATTTTGTGGAGCTATGTTAGCATCGGGGTTGAGATGCAGGACCCATATATAGTGTGAAAACTGGCATTCCCTGAAGAAGCATAAACCGCATGGCCCACGTTCTTTAAATTGCCTGTAGTCATCCAGAGGTGCTGTGGCTGCATTTTCCAAATAACTGAGAAAGCTGATTTAAACATGGATTTGTTTTTCAGCAATGGGGATTACACCATATGACTGATTGGCATGTCAGAAAAGATGTGTATCCCATAGCGATAGAGTATTTTAAGACCGCATCCTGCCCTCGATGAGCAAACTTAATACACATGTTGAAGAGTTTCTGGTCCCATTTCCTCTTGGTGATACCTCATATCTCATGAATACAAATTCTCAGGGCTTCTTCCTTATGGTTCATTTGTCTAAATTCCACTGAAGTTGTTGAGTTATGAAAGTTTAACAAGAAAAAAATGAAATCTTAGTGATTGTCTTATTTGAAGGACTAAATGGTTTAATTTTATAACTGAACCAGGGATACAAGCCAAGTATGTCTGGCTGTGAGATAAACACAGGTGCTGAACAAGTTATTGATATCAGTGAACTGTTTCCATGGTGGGAACCTGAAATGAGTGATTTGTACTGCAGTGTATTTAGCTTCTCACAATATCTGTAAACTTTACAAGGCAAAAGCACATACTATATTTCATGTTGCTGCATTTGGCTTTCCACTTACATTATTCTAACAAAAAGTACAAAATCCCTCTCTCATTTCCAAGAAGTCTCTAGCAAGAGAAAAAGATGTAGACTCCAACCACTGGTGATTTTTTTCTTTTTTGCCTTGCAGCATTTACAAAATATTTCTCTCTTTAGCACAGGTAAATCAGGGTCAGATCAATCACACAGCCTAATGTGCTTCAGGAGCTATTTCAAAATACCAGTAGAAATCCTCAGTCTGCAGGGAAGTACCCACACAAGTTACTCAGGGTAAGGTGGGGTCGGAAATGAACTCACAGGGATGCACACATGCATGCGATCAGCCCATTATGAGTGCAGAGCACAATATTCTGCTCTCTTTCAGAGTAAGAAAAGCTGCTTCACATTCAGCCTGGTCTAGTGGAAGAAAGATGTCTCTGCCCATGACAGAGAGATTGGGACTAGGTGAATCTTGAAGATTGCTTCTAACCCAAACTATTCTAAGATTTACAGCAGAATTTTACAGCATGTGAGGCCAGTGGTGTGCTATAAATTCATATCTTTCCTTTTTTTCAAGTACCTTGTTTTTATGCCCTTAACTTGAATACCTTTCCTGGCAGTTCCCTAATCTAATTACTGAATAATGTGGTATATTTTGTTCTTGACCTCCTGGTTATTTCAGGATGCTGCAGAGTGGGTGTAGCTGGGCACAGGCTGCAAAAGTGAATAGATATTGAACAGATGTTGGATATAGGTTAGAAGTCAAGGAACGTAAGGCTAAATTTCCAAAATTCATCTAAAGAATTCAACGCTTCTTGGACTGATGATACCATGCTACATAATCAAATGAATTATAGTTGTTCAGTTGCCCTTATTGCAACTGTTTTTATGCTTCCTGAAGCATGCAAGTAACTTGGAAGATAAAAGAGGTATGTTCCACTAACATCTTCATACCATAAGCACAGTACATGTGCTGAAAATTCAGATGAGCTGAGAGTAAATTAAGTTTAACAAGAGGTTTTTAAACAGACTTGCAAGTTGCAGTATTGCTGATCACTTGATGTACGTTGAAACCTGCACCTTCAGTAAAAAATACCTCAAAAACTGAAAAATCAGAATGTACTAAATTCTATCTGTATTAATCGCTTCCTGAACTGTGTGATAGCATTGTGTTTCTAGCTGAATGCCACATATTTTCAAATTATTTCTTCTTGAATAGAAAACCTGACCTTGTAGACTCCACTGCACAGTCCTGTTGTGCAGACAGTGAGTGAGTGGGTCAGACGTCAAAACTTACGGTGTTTATGTTTTTCTTCCCATCTGCCCTCCCGCCCCCCCTGCCAGTAGCCAGGACTATGATGGCACAGGCAGACAGTGAGTTTCATTCCACAATCCAGGTTCTGGGCAACTGACTGGCTGGCAACTCTCCTAGGGCATTCAACCCTAAATAACAGAAACACCAAGACATGAAGTGTATTTTAGTTCACTGCAGCTACCCAGCATTATTATTATTATTATTATTGTTATTGCACAGGAGCAGCTAGTTTTCTCTTTAGTAGGAGAAAGAAGTAGTCTGAGGAACAGCAGTTCAGTGGTAGTTCAAGTGGCTACTTACCTAGCATGCACAACAGATCCAAGATGTGGAGCCACTTAGAAATGATAGACCAAGAAATCAATGTGGAGATAATGAATCTTGAGTGTGTATTAGGTTTATGTGTTAGGCCAGCCATTTGGGACCTATTTAAAGCAATTCAAATTGTTTTGACAACAGATGAAGATAGCAAGTAATCATTCATGGTATGGCTGCTATTCAGAGAGCAGTTGGGTTTCTGTCCTGCACGTTTCCCTTGTCACAGGGAAAACTTCATTCTGAATTTGTGTGGACAGGCGTGAGCAGAAAAATCAGCCTTCTGGGAATTTACTTTTTTAATGGTCTGTGAAAAGGCTGCTGGAGCCCCTTCTGTGACCCTCCACTCATCTCCTTCAATGGCTTTCCCTTGGCCTTGTTCCCTGCCTAAGCCAGGTGCCTGTGGGAAAATTATTTCATGCTGCTTCATTCTACATTTGGACACATGCAGAGAGCAGAAGTGATGCTCTAAAAAGTTTTAACTCCAGTGAGAAGTTCAAATCTGCTGCTCATCCTATAGAACCCTCTGGATTGCTGCCCTTACTCTTAAGCCCCCTGCTCCCTTCACACACAGTCAGGAAACATTTGCTGGGTCTTAAACAGAGGTCATGCTTAAGACCCAGCCACTTGATTTTGCAATGAACAGAGAACTAATTATAGGTTTTTCCTCAAGCTTTGATAGAAAAACACGTGAAGGGACAAGTGGGGTCCATGCTGTAGGAGGACAGCAGAGCTGGGCAGGTGAAGGATCAGTGGAGCAAACCTGTGGAAGTCACCCTCTCAGCGCTCAAGTGGTGTAGCTCTTGCATGTAAAAAGAAGCAGGGAAAAATTCTCATGGACTGGGAAAGGACTTCAGAGGGAAAGTCCTCTGTTTCTACTCCCTGCAGCAGCTTCCTCCAAAGGAGGAGAAGGGCTTCAGATTTGCATGGCTTGTTTAGGCACTCCACTGCTCAATAGGTACCTCCTAGCTTTATTTCTCTTTCATTTAACAGAAAAACGGGTGGAGTTGTAAAGGACAAAAAACTCTGTGGCCATCTTTGTCACTTCCGGCAAGTGTTCTGCGTTGACTTTTCATGTGATGAAAACCAGTGTGTGTGCATGTGTGTGTGCAGGCGCGCGCGCGCGCGTGTGTGTGTGTATTCAGTATGTGTCATTGCTAATTAGACACCTTCTGGATCACCATTAAAGAAAACCATTTTGCCAATGTATCAATAGAATAATGATTTAGAATCACAGAACTATTTGTCTTGAAAAAGACCCATATGATCATTAAGTCCAAGCATTAACCCAGTAGTACCAAGTCTACCACTAAACCGTGTTCCCCAGGACCACAGCTACACATCTTTTAAATACTCTTAAAGGTAGTGACTCAACCATTTCCCTGGGCAGTCTGATCCACTGCTTGACAACTCTTCCCATGAGGAAATTTTTCCTAATATCGAACTGAAACCTCCCCAGGTGTAGATTGAGACCTTTTATTCTTGTCACATTGCTTGTTATCTGTGAGAAGAGAGTGACACCCACCTGGGTACAACCTCCTTTCAGGTAGCTGTAGAGAGTAATAAGTCAGCACTGAGCCTTGTCTTCTCCAGGCCAGACACTCCAAGCTCCCTCAGCAGCTCCCCATATGACTTACCCTCTAGATCCTTCATGAGCTCTGTTGCCCTTCTCTGGACTTGCTCCAGCACCTCAAAGTCTCCCTTGTAGTGAGGGGCCCAAAACAGAACACAGGATTCAAGGTGCAGCCTCACCAATGTTGAGTACAGCACTGCCCTGGTCCTGCTGGCCACACTATTGCTGATGCAAGCCAGGGTGCCATTGGCCTTCTTGGCCACCTGGGCACACTGCTGGCTCATGTTCAGCCACTGTTGACCAGCACCCCCAGGTGCTTTTCCACTGAACAGCTTTCCAACCACTCTCCCCCCAGCCCGTAGCGCTGCCTGGGGTTGTTGTAGCCCAGAGATAGGACCCGACACTGGGCCTTGTTGAATCTTAAGATATCACATTTCCCTTTCTGTAACCTATCCAGTGTCTGCCATAATGTCTATCTTGGAGTGCTGCCAACAGAGCAGGCAAACAGAAAAGCACATCACTCAGAGCATGGTGCAGAAGTTTTTGTGGCAGAACATGCAGAGAGGGCACAGCTGCCATGCCAGCTAAAGAGGAGAGTTCCACTGGTTGTCATCACCCTCTCAGAAAGAGCTCAGCTTTGGTATCCAAAGCCTGGCAGAAAGTCTTGACCTTGGCGCTTGCCAGAATGCATCTGGCAATGCAGAGAGAGCTTCCATGAAGACATGTAACCACCCAGGGCCCAGGCTGCAGAGAGTGCCAGAGTCTGTCAATGGAAATGGATGGCAGTAGAGACAACAGCTGCGTGAAGTGTGACCAAGCAGACGATCTGCTCAGTCTCATGGTAGAGCTGCAAGAGGAAATAGAAAAGTTAAGGAAGTCTGAGAAAGAAATAGACTGGCAGAACAATTCTCTGCCCAGTGGAGACAGAACAAGGAACAGACACCAGGAAAAAAAACCTCAAAAAGATCAAGGGATCTCTTGTCCTTCCCCCAGTAAGCTGAAGGCAGTATCTTAAAGAAAAGGAGTGAATAGAGACAAGTCCACATTCAGGACAGCAGGAAAGCCTACTCCCTGCATATCTCACCTTTCCAGGTGTCTCTGTACAACAGGTACAAGGCTCTGGATATGGAATGCAAGTCGATGGATGATGTGGATGACACTATATACACCAGAGGTTAGGGAATCTGGAGCACAAGGTATTTTTTCCTCTCTCCTTCCCATTGCAGGAAGTGACATTGAAAGGAACAGATGGACTCTGTCTATTAAGGCACAGTCCTGTGACTGGTGCCACTGCCAAAATTTCAATAATAAGATGGCCTAAATTGCAACCTGCCTGCTGGCATCAGATGACATTCACCTTTCTCAACGTGGGAAGAGAGTCTATGCTCATCAGTAGCACATCACTTGTGGAGCTTTAAGCTAGTCTTAAAGGGATAATTTCAAGCTTGTCAATGATAAGCTATGGCATGATGTGCCTAGGTTAGAGGGACAGGTTACCCTTCTACACGTCATGCCACTTATGCTACATGGAGTAAGAGGGTTGTGCTAATCACATGGCAAGCTTGGATAGAAAAGCCCAATTGCCCAGGGATCTTGGAAGTTATAATTAATTGACCAGAAAATTTTGAACTATCATCAGAGAAGAAAGAGGAAAAGGTGACGTGTGCTGAGGAGGACTCTGCCATATATTCAGCTATTTGAAAATGAGAAGTGATACAGTCTCTTCACTGATGGTTCCTGCTGTATTGTAGGGACACATTGAAAACGGAAGGCTGATGTATGGAGTCCTACATGGTGAGTCACAGAAACTATTAAGCGACAAGGTGGATCAAGTCAGATGGCAGAGCTGAAAGATGTCCAGCTGTCTTTAGATGTTGCTGAACAAGAGAAGAGGCCAAGGTCTACCTCTACAATGACTCACGGATGGTAGCAAATGCTCTGTGGGGGTGGGTGGACCGATAGAAAAAGACCAATTGGCAGCACAGAGGGAAACCCGTCTGGTCGGCTGAATTGTGGCAAGACATCACTCCCTGGGTACAGAAGTTGACTGTGAAAGTCCATCAGACAGATGCACATGTACCCAGGAGTTGGGCTACTGAAGAACATCATAACAACAGAGAGGTGGGTTGATCTGCCAAGATTAAAGTGTCTCAGGTGGATCTGGACTGGCAACACATGGGTGAGTTGTTTCTGGGTCAGTGGACCCATGATGCCTCAGGTCATCAGGGAAGAGATGTACCAAACAGATGGGTTTGTGGTCAAAGGGTGGACTTAACCATGGATATTATGTCCCATGTCCCGTATGTCCCATATTATGTCCATAACTCTGAAATGTGCAGTCAAGCAGGCCAAGCAAGTAGAGCACCTGTGGTATGGGGGCCAATGGTTGAAATATAAATATGGAGAGTCCTGGCAGATCAATTACATCACACTCCTGCAAACCTGCCAAGGCAAGCGTTATGTGCTGACAATGGTGGAAGCAACCACTGGGTGACTGGAGACGTACCCTGTGCCCCATGCCACTACCCACTGTCTTGGGCCTTGATAAACAAGTCCTGTGGTGACACGGCACCGCAGAAAGAATTGAGTTGGACAGCAGGACTTATTTCAAAAATAGCCTCATAGATAGCTGGGCCAGAGAGCTTGGGATTGAGTGGGTATATCATTTTCCCTATCCTGCTCCAGTCTCTGGGAAAGTTGAAAAGTGCAATGGATTGCTAAAAACCACATTGAAAGCAGTGGCTGGTGGGACCTTCAAGCAGTGGGATCTACATTTAGTGAAGGCCACTTGATTAGTTAACATTAGTGGCTCTAATATTTGAGTTGGCCCTGCCCAATAAAAACCTACACATACCATCAAAGGGGATGTGTGGTGCATAGGAGAAATATGTTAAGGAAGACAGTTTGGATTAGTCCTGCTCAAGCAAAGACAGACCCATCTGTGGAATTGTTTTCTCTGATTGATCTGGGTGCACTTGGTGAATAATTCAGACTAGATGTAAGGAAGGGTTTTTATGAATTGTGGTGAAACACTGTGACAGAAGTTGCCTACAGAAGTGGTAGATGCTCCAGCCCTGACAGTACTCCAGGCCGGGTTGAATGGGGTGTGAGCAATTTGATCTAGATAAAGAAGTCCCTGGCTTTGCAGGAGGATAAGACTAGACAATCTTTAATGATCCCTTCTAACTCAAATTATTCTGTGTTTCTAAGTACTGACTCTGCAGTATCTGTTGCGTGCCCTGTTGAAGTTGGTGGTTGATCAAATTCCTAGTGACACGTAGAGACCAGGCTCTAGGCTTTTGCTGAAGACCACTTTTTGAGCTGTATTGTGAAGCCACCTGAGTTGTGTGTGCATCATACTTGAATTTGTTTCTAACTGAAGAATTAAACATGATGTAACTTAATATCTTAATAATGAGCTATCAAGATTGAAAAGACTTGATTCAGAAGTTAGGAAGGGGTTACTTTGAACACTTGCAGTAGTTAATTTAGTGTAGGGCATTGTGTTTTATATAGTGCATTCCTGTACCTCTCCTTCTTCTGCAGAATTCATCTTTTCTATTGCATGAGTGAATGTTAAAGTACATGGTCAATGATGAAGAACTGTTGACATGAATGAAACTGCAGAGGCTTCACTGTTCAGTTGCAAAGTAATTTATATTCTGACTTTGTAAGTGTTTGGGTGGTCTTGCATATTAGCATATCTAAGAAAAAGATGCTCATGTCTGGAGACAAAATGAGTTTACATTCTTGCTTTTCCTTTCTTTGCCATTGTTTTGCCATTTTAGACAGATGGCATCAAGCATCACAAGCTAGCTACTTTCTGATGTCCCTGCAACATCATTTACAGCATTGCAGCCAGACTAATTTAGTTGCTGCCTTCCACATAGACCTCGATTATTTGTATTCCAGAGACTCATGCTGGATTCCAAATTGTAATTTTGTTTTTCAAACAACAGTGGAGACCAAAACAAATTTTGAGATTCATTAGAAATGGTAATCCTTTGTCTATCACTTTTAAAACAACTGCTATGCCCAGAACAAGACTCTGAATTGCTAGGAAGAACACCCAAGCCATCTAGGCAGATTTGCAGGTCAGCAAAGGCATTTCAGACTGTGTACTAAAACCAGTCTAACACTGATCATATTTAGGTTGATACGAATACATTCATCCATGTGGCTTTGAACTGTTAGTAAGGGATTAATACTAATATATGTTTAGCTCTCCAATTGAAATAGGGCCATTTCCAGCTATCTTTTTCTTTTTTTGAAAGCTTTATGTATGAGAGAGTAGCAAAGCTGGCAACAACATTAGATATCTTTACATGCCTTCAGAAACATGAATATTCAAGCATGGTCTTCTGTGTGAGCCCTGGCATCAGCAGTCATGCCCAGTTTTGTGTTCCTCTTCCCTGCGAAAGCACAGGAGCTGTGGAACACAGTGCCAGGGATGTTTGCATGGACATCTGCACTGGCTTCATTTTCCACTGTTTCGACAGAAAGACCCAAATGTCCCTGGTAATTTGGAGAGGTGACAATTAATGTTGCTGCATATGGCTTCATCCCAAAAACAACTTTAAAACTAACTTACAAATTCTATCTTTATGAGAAGCAATTCTGGAAAAGTCTGGATAAGTACTTTTATGGGTGAGGTTTGTATCATTCTGAAGGGACAAGCATCAAAACACTTTCTGTGTAGTAAACAAAGAGGGAATTTCAATTTCCTAAGCCTTGAAAAAAATAATCTCCTCCTAAAGAAAGACAAAAAGGGAGGATAAAACATTTTTTTGTATCTTTAATTGAGTTAAAGGATTTATTGATCTATTTAACTCTTTTGACCTCAAAGGAATTCCTTTATCACAGTAATTTTTCCTTGGATAGTTACCTTATTATTGAGCTTGAAATTTGATTTTCCGTAATGAGCAAAAGTTCTCTCAAAGTGTTGTCTTTAAAAAGGCAGAGACAGGACTTAGTTGAGAAGACTTCCACTAAGATGTCTCTCAAATTTTCATTATAGTTTTTTGTCATTTTTCTAGGACCACTTATGATGCAACTGTAAAAGATAAAAATACATAAAATCACTATTTGATTTTGATTTCTCAATTTTGATTACTCTTTTTTTGGAGGGCTATTATTGTGGAGTTACAATCAAAAAATACCACTTTCTTTGCTTCACATACAGTGGTGGTTGCTTAGGGTGATATTAATGTGTTGGGTGTTAACTGTTCTGTTTGAACAGTTTGCAATGCTGTTTAGCAAATATGGAAGAATTCAAGGTCTTTTGGAAGCAGGCAGAAACTCATTGTAACAGTGCAGCTAAATGCCACCTTTACTTTCCACAGGAAAGTGAGAAGGAAAAATGTGAAGGAAAGAAAAGAGACAGACTTGAGAGTGTTTGTATTTAGAATTTAGTAAAACCAACAACAACAAAAGCCAAAAAAACATGGAACGAGAAATTATGCACAGTCCTGACAGTGAACAATGTCTCTGACAGCATTTTTACGGGAAGCCACATCTACACAGGCAAAGATCAATCTTAACATAACTGCAAATGCACTAGCACTACATATTTTAAAAGAATAAGCTTTGTCCTTCTTGCCATTTGCATTCCCTCAGTGGGAATTGCTTCTATATTTGCTACTCTGCTGACATTTTCACTTTCTTATGATGATGTATGAATGGCCTTGTTTCATCAAAACAGGGATTGGAAGGAAGGTGCTTCCAAATAGAATATTTAGTCATCAAAGTGAATCACTGTAGTCATGCGTAACAACTCTCAATGTAAGCAATTAATTTTCATCAAAACCTTAGTTTTTATCAGAGAAGATTTTTCACTTCAACAAAGTTGTTTGATTGTGACAGCAGCTGCCAATACTAAGTCTGTGTGGTTTATCCAGGGAAGAAGCCAGCAACATTCCTTCTGCTATCATGTGGATATGACCAATAGTAGAAAATAAGCATGTTACTACAGCACTACAAAAATGAAAAAACTGCAGCTCTTCTTTCACATTCTTATGAGTGCTTCAGCATAAGAGAATATACTAATAGTTTAAATAATTAAAAAATCTGAGTCCCTATCTGATATTACTATGCAAGCCAGCAATACTACAGCAAAGCTCGGCAGAACCTTGCTAATTGAAGGCTGAAAGACCTAATCGAAGGGAAACTTGTTGTTCAGAGACGACTTCTTGTTTTTTATTGATCTGACTGAAGATTATTTAAAGATGGCATCTGGCGGTTGAACATGAAGTGGCATCACCCAATTTCAGGTATGCAGAAACTATGGCAAGATATCCACAAGGACTGGTGTTAAAACACAGGTTCTCTAGGAGAAGTCCTCTTACTTCCCATAAAAAACCAGGACAATTTATCAGCTGGACAAGAGTAAGTAAGCAAGTTTCCCCTCTTGTCTCAGGGGTTTTTTTCAGAGGAAGGAAAAGACATATTGTCTTCGTAGGTTATGTTTCTAGTTATCTTTTTACTGTAAATATGTTACTGTGCTGAAAGCTCACACAAAAATATGTGGCCAAAAGCTGCCAGTTTGAAGGGGCTTGGCGGGAGAACTGAGGTATGCTTAGTCTTTACAAAAGCCCAAAGAAGCTTGGGCTTGTATGACAACGTGTAAAATGCATAATTCTTTGTTTGCTTCCCACCCTAGAAAACATGTGATAATGAAGATGGCCAATTAATTTATTCGTAATAGCAAAGAACGTGCAAGTGGAGAAATTGTTTTTGCTGTGACTAACATCTGCATCTTCAGAGATGTCCAGGGGAGTGCAGTTGCACTGTGGAACACAGGACCTCGCAGTGGCCCAGTGCTCTCCCTGCCCTTCAGGACCTCTCTACACCTCACCACAATGTGACATGCAGAGGATCTGCACTGGGATCCATGCAGACATGCTTGGATCTGCACTGGGACTCCCAAACAGTGGCAGGATCCCACAGAGGTGTGTCCAAGAATGGTTTGAGATGTCAAAGTGCAGAATTTATCCTAGTCCTGTGACCTATATGTAGGTCACAGACAAGTCTGTCTCTTTGATTGCTTCTGCCACTTAATCTGTAGTATATGCAGTGTAAGCTGTATCTTTACTGTAATTAGGGGCTCCAGCATGACGTCTGGTGGTTGTCAAGGAAACCAGGCAGGTTTCCTGAGGTGTTTCTGCCTCTATCTTGCTGCACTGGGTCCAGGAGCAGCCACAGAGCCCACAGTGGCCTTGGATGTCTTCAGTGCACTCATCATTTCACACATACTTGGAGCGACTAACACTGGTACCAGGCACAGCCTCAGGGAACCCTTTTATATCACAAGTTTCTGCAAGGTTGCCATGGCACATTTCGCTTACAGTTATGTTCTTGGCATTTCCTGTGGCAGTGTTAATCCTGTCCTTAGAGTGGCTCCTGTTGAAACACTGTTTTGTAGTATCCTGTTGCCATTGCCTTGAAAACCTTCTCAGACATTTAAACAATACCCAGGTGTGCTGATCTGAAAGTAGTGCCTTTAATTTTCCTCATATTCCTCCTTGTGAACTGTAAGGTCCCTCAAGCAAATCACCATACAGTGATGGCAGAGCAAAAAATCAATGTGATAATTTCCTGCATTTGAGAAAATAAGGCAAAGTATGGCAAGTGAAAGGTTCTGAAGTTTGGACTTTTTTTTATTTCTCCAAGCTGGGACAAAAAATTACATCCTCTGGTACTCTGCTTGCAAAAGAATATATTTATTTATAAAAGTGATATTGAAATGGCCATCTTTGACTTAAATGTTTGGATCTATTACACAACATATCACAGAAAAATGGAAGTTGTTATGCTGGCATTGGCATGAAATGTTCTGGCTTCTTCAAATCAAAGCATTTCTGTGGTCCCCTGTGATTTTCAGCAGTCACACATACTTGTGGAACATCTCGGTTCAGTGTTGCTTCAATGGCATTCACAGATGGAAAATCACTCACAAAAAATTGTCAGCTATGAAATATCATATCTCCTGTTGATTAAGGACTCCTTGGCTTCAAGGCTTTTTTAGTACACTTTCAGAAACATACAGGAGAGAGCCTAAGCCCATCATTCATTGCTTAGAGTCTTTCATTTTAGCAAACTATCCTACCACTCCTCTCCCTCAAGACCACAATTCTTTTTTACATTTTAGCATTTAGGTCTGTGAGGAATTTGGAGGTGAGATGCTTCTAATACAGGTCAAGATTTCCAGGAAAGGACAAATATTATGGCGACTGAATTACATGACAGATCCTTTAACATCACAGGATTTTCCGTGGGTGTTCTGCACTTCAGAACAAACAAAGTGGTTAGACAGAATCCACAAAAAAAGAAAACATTATACAGTATTCAGCTTTTTCAAACTTAAATTATCAATAATGTCTAGCAAATCAAAAACAAATCGTCAGAAATAATTTGGGCTATGCAGAAATAGCAGGGGGGAGAAAAAAGGAAAATTAAAAAGAGAAGGCATTATTTATTTAAACTGACACCTGGTGCAAATTTCAACTTTTGAATTAAAGGAAAATAGAGACCTTTATCCCAAGGATCCCATCGTATTTCACTGTTTGACACAAAGCTCTGGAAGCCCAGTCTGAAGTGTTGAAACCACATAGGCTAGAAAGAGGGAAAAATAAATGTCAAATTTGCAATAATTTCAACCCATGACCTTTCACTATTCTGCTGACATGGAGGAAAGAAGCTGCTCCAAGAGGAAGTAATGCCTCTTGCAGTCAGAAGAAGAGGAGGTTGACAATGATCCTGGCAAGAGCAGAAATTTGCTTTTTTGCTGCAACTAGCTCATTTTAGAAGCTGGTGGCATTTTGCAGGCCAATGCCCATGCTGTGAGAAGACGTGATCCTGCTTGCAGTGTGTAAGAATTCTATGTTGTTTCTTAAAGGGAGTTGGGCACATCCAGCTTTCTGGCATCAGCTAAAGTTCTACCAGAAGGTCTATTCTGAGGCTCCTGTGCAATGAAGTAAGAGCAGCGCATATGTCAGTGTATTAAAGGTTCTGCATGATGTGAAAGCCAGTTAAGAAGGTTTCTCACAGGCTTCCCTTGTTTTTATATTTGGAGCTCCAGCAATCCTGCAATGGCACAAAAATCTGGTAAGAAGCATGGCTCTGGTTTCAGCCGAAAAGTAATAGCAGTTTAAGCCAAATTTACCTCTCTTTAAATCATAATTTAGCAGACTATTTTTCAGTCTTGTTATTTCAGTGATGCAGAATTGAAGAGCTCAGATTCAAAGACCAGGAGATGCCTAATTATGAACACTTACTGAAATTTAAAATACTTCCAAGCAACTAAAGGATGACTGCTCAGATACTGTAGTACAGGTCACAAGTAATGGAGTAGGAGTTTTATCACACACTGGTATTATTGATAACATGGACTTTTTCTGCCCATCTTGAACTGAGAATAGTTCAATACAAGCTCACACAGCTCAAGAATGCCTCTTTGTATCTCAGTATTGATTAAGCAGAGTTCACTCAAATATCAAGAGCAGTTTTCCCAAAATAAGTTTTTCACTGAACAGCAGTTTGATTAATGAACATGTTTTTAGAAGATGGTTGCTCCCTGTCAAAAAGACTACAGTTTCAAGTGAGAAAAACCATGTTGTGTGAATTTACTGATAAACTATAGTAAATATTTCTAGACACTGTTGTTTTTCTTACTTCCACTCCTTCAGTACATCTTGACATGATAACTGGAATGTCTGCACCAGACATGAAAACATAATGCAGAAATAGAAATGCCTAAAGAGGACAACTCAACACAGTTTTATATGTCTCAAAACAATTTCAAGTAGGGAAATTCTTACAATTTAGGATCCATTTGTAACTTAAGAAGTCTCCTGTTTCTGTCGACAGGGATGTCAATCAGGATCCTGAGTTCTGGATATAGATGCTTCTCTACCAGAAAACACATATTTGACCTGACAAGGGAAGACTAAATTTTCTCACAATAATGTTGATTTATTTATTTATTCATTTTAAAGAGTCTTGAAAGATGCGTGAGAAGTATGATTAAGGTAATTATTTACCCAGACAAAAAATACTGCCACAAAGACTGAATTCTAATTATAAAGAAAAATATATGTTTACATTCCAACAAATTTCTTCCTCAGTATTGCTTGGTTTTTGGTTTTCACCCAAGAATAAGAACAATAAGGTGTACTGGTAGATATTTTAATCAATCTGCAGAAAAGCTCAGATTTCAACTACGCCCTTTAGTAGTACTTGAGGATCAGAATAAACCAGCTCAGACTTAATATTCTAGTAATTAAATGGCATTTTTGTTAGTTCACAGCAATCAATAACACACTGTTCTTAAGGGCCAGTACTGTCTGCCTCTCACTTATACATCAAGAACTATTAAAATGCCAAAGTCACTCTTACAATAATTGAAATGGAACGAATTATTGGCATTAAGGAGCAATAATTAATGTAATTAATTAAAAAATGCTATAAATCACTGTCATGGTGTGCAGTTAAGTGCAATGAGGATTGAATCTTAATGACATCACACATGTAAACTGCAGTAATTTAAAAATTATTTACTTCCTAAACTTGACTAACCTCTTGAAAAGTTCAGATCAGCATCATTTTGTCATAGAGAGAACTTGATTTAAAAGCCATTAACAGGCGGCCAGACGTAATATTTCACTGAACCTTGCACAAGCACCATTTTCCCTAATGGTGTCATAAACAAGGTACATTTAGAATTAAAAATGTAGCCTCCACAATAAAAAATGCCAAGAAAGGCAGTTTACTATTGCTATAAAGATGTTATTAATGAGGAAAGTTAAGCTTTTAAGCTTGAAATGACTGTACTAATTCACATCAGAATCACATCCAGAAATGTCCCCTTGTTTCAACAGAGAGAATGTGAATTTATACTTCTTGCAAAAAGCATTTGTTATCTTTATATATTAGAATAGAATAGAATAGAATAGAATAGAATAGAATAGAATAGAATAGAATAGAATAGAATAGAATAGAATTTATTATTTTATATATTATTTATTAGTTTTATAATTATAATAATTATTATAAATATATTATTATATTATAGTAATATGTTATTCATTATATATTCTTTTATATTCTTTCTCCCTGCAATTGTAGCAACAGAGACAGAGAAGTAGAATGTGCTTGCTTCCATTTGGATTCCAGGTAGTGTTATCAGCTAGGTCCAGAGACAACTTTAATCTCCTATCCACCACTGTGCAAGCAGAGTAGTTGTACAACACACCTCTTCTGTTGGAGTAACACAAAAGGATATTCACTCAGAGCTCTCCATCAGCAGTGAGATGTCAGCCCATCTGGAAAGTTGTTTACAGGCCATGTAAAAGGGGGACAGAGAAGAGGATTGACTCATAGCAGGCAGATTCATAAACAAAGACCCAAATATCATTGTTTCTGAAGGAACAGTGCAAGAGCTAAGCTCTATCTCATGAATTTGGGTAGCCAGTACTTAAGCAAAAGATAACCCCAGCTGACTTTTCTAACATTCGAAGAATCTTAGCTTTTTTGAGATGAACCAGTATTGAACAACTTTTCCAGCGTGTCAGGCAAAACACACTCAGATGACACAACCTCTGCTGTCTTTCTTCATCTTCCTGTGGCCTAATCACATGAACAGAGATCAGTTGCAAGGAAATGTTATGCTGCTTCTGCTCAAATTCCACTACCTCTCCCTTTCATTATATCTGAACAATATCTTACTCTAGACCCTCGTAATGGGGGATGGGAAAAATTAACCTTTAAAGCTATGGTGCCATAGTGTAGTTGGTGTCCCCCTTTCTGCCTTTGTGATGATTTCAAATGTATGCTATTACAATCTCCTTAGTACCTCTGGATTTATTTCTAATGTACTCTAATCCAAATAGAGTACCAATAGATAAGGTTCCCAATGCCAACAGTGTAGTTATTTTTCTGTCGCTTGCAAAGCCCAAGAAGTTTAAAGAAGAATTAATATTTTACTGCCTTCTAACCTTACATGGCCTAGGTTAATACTTTTTTTCAGAAAAAGGATAATGCATATTACATTACAAGACAATTATGTGAACTCTGACTCAGAAAGCGAAACCACTGGTTTCCTTACAGTCTCAAAGAATAAACATATTTCAGTGTAGAAGAAAAATTAAATACGTACATATTGCTCAGCCATGGCTGCATCCCCAGACACAAGCCCACCATATGCCTTCTATACTTTTATTACCATTATGTTTTATTTTGGGAAACACCCAAAACAAGCACTTCCATACCTCCCTTGGTACTGTTTCGAAGTGATGAAAGCTGAATCAACTGACTTCTGTGCACAGGGCAAATTAATAGGGCCACAGCATAGAAACATTTGAACAGCCATAAATTTAATCATACTCACTGTGCCATATAAATGCCTGCTCTTTGATATGAAGGTAAATACAAGCTTCCTGACTCTGGGAGCTTCTCCAGAAAGCAGTTTCTGTGTGAACTGAGAATACTGAACCAAAGGGATACTAAGTTTCTTAATATTGCACTATCGCAGCTCTGCTGTCCTTTGCTGAACAGAAAAGATTCAAGGGAAGAAGAAGCATTGTTCTGTGGCTAAGGTAGATCATGCAGAAACATCTGAACTTGCTTGATTTCATGAAGTAGTTCTACAGGTGTATATTCCCTTGAAGCAGGTGGTCTGGGTACAACCTCACCTCTGCAGGGGCAGGGTTTACAGGCACCACGAATGAGATGAAAGCCAGGCAAAAGTGGGTGATATCTGCAGTAGCTTGTGTTGAAGGTCACCCTTGAAGTAGAAGTTCAACAAAACAATTATACACACTGGGGCAGGGGGAGAGCCAAGGGTACACGTATCCTGCTGTGACTCATCATAAGGGTCACAAATAAGGTGAGATCGTGTCATCGTCCATACACAAGCATCATAATAATCATAGAGAAAAAACGTTTTTTTAATAGGTCTCAGGAATGCAGCAATGTTATATGTATAAGGAGTTTGGAACAGGATGGGTAGAGCCAGGAACAGAGTCTGGAGAGTCCATGTTTCTCACAACCCTTGCTCTCATTCTGGCCGATCACACCACTACCTTCTCCTGGGAGTTAGCTATTGGTGATGCAGTGCTCTTGCATGCACTCACTGTTAGCACCTACCTCCTTCCTCTCTTATTCAAACTTAAATGTGCCTGCTAGGGAACAGATGTCTGTGCTTCCAAGGTGTTTGTCTTAACAACTTTTTATTCTCAATTTATAGCTCTCTACCTTCATTTATTGCATGGAATGATGTTTACAGCAACCTTTTTTAGAAACCCTGGATATTTCCTCCCGCTCTGATCTAGGTGCAGCTTGAGGTTGAACCTGCAATGTGCCTAAGGCAATCTGCACCATAGTTCTCATTTTAAGAGGTCAGTGGCAGGTTTCTAGGTCCTCACCACATCACACTTCCTCTGCTGATACATGGGAGCTGGATCCATGTGGGACAGGACACCTTTGATGATTCAGCAGTGGATTGCAGGATAGGAAATCTAAAGTCTCCCTGGTCCCATCATGCAACTGATGAGGACAGTACCTGGCTCACAGTACCTTGCTGCATGGCTGCCTTTTCAGACTGCGCTTCCCCTGCTTTGCTAGGGCTCTCCCCAGTTTTCCCTGGTCCTCTGTCTGACATTTCTTTTACCAAGCCAGATGCAACATGCTTCTCTCCATGTGAGGACAAGCCACACATCTGAGGAGAAAATTGATCCCTACAGATTTGCTTGCAGAGCCAGGAAAACAATCCTTTGCAGAAGGGATTTTTCAACACTCAGTGTGCCTATGCCAAAATGCCTCAGCAGATTCTCTTGACTTCACTTCTTTGCTGAACTAATTACATTTCTGGAGTCTGTTCCTGTTGTCCACAGGAACAAGGAATAACTAGGTAATGGAAGCCATAGAAGGGGAAATTGTTCTGTGTCCTATTCACCTACTCTTCCTGCTTTAGGAAGGATGTGGGTTGATCAGGAGAGGAAAGACATCAGATCAATTCTGTTTCTTTCTTTTTTCAAAATCAGCAGCTAAGTGAAATAACAAAGTGTGCACGGGAACACTAACAGATCTTTGTTTTTCCTCCTCACTAAAAGCCAACAGCTGCTTAGCGTTCACAGAGCAAGATAAGCAATGTGACATTTGTGGCCATTCACATACATTGATTTGTTTTAGTTTGTTGTGTTCTCAACCAAATTTTCTAGTACTTTGAGACTGAAAAAAATCCCAGACAATATCAAAATTATAAAATTGCTAGGAAGAAAAACTTATTCAAGTAAACAAATTGTGAGTTAGTATTTCTTCTATGAAGTGGCTTTGCTGACAAGAGAATTAGATCAAGATGACCTTGGCAAACAGGATTTTGTTTTAACTGTGCANAGAGAGAGGAAAATAGGAGAATTTTATATGTCTTTAGTTATGCTTTGGCTTTTCTGGAGACCCCTTATGCTGTAGATAGCATCTCTTGAGCAGCCCCTTGTTTGTCATAGATTTATCTGCGTGAGTGAGAAAAAGGCATATTTCTGTGGATGTCCAACTAAAATCACTTCTGGAATCAAATGGTTACTGCCCTGAATTGTCACACAGCAAATGGACAGGCTCTAAATCATGTCAGTATATACGTAGATTTAATGGGAAATGGAAGCTGAAGGAAACCTAAAGAAATCCCATCTGTGTTCTGTTCTTCCCTTTGTCCCATTTCTCTAATGACTCCTGGTCATATAAGTCAATGTAAAAGTGTATCCTCTCTACTCCAACACCAGCCTGCTCATGATGTGGCTGTATTCATTGAGCCCTCATGCTCATGCAGAGCAGTTTGAGTCTGATGCCTAAGGGTTTCTTTGATTTTTGATTTTTAATTTTATAGATGTTAGAAATTATTGTAGATCCAATGTACTAGTAATATACCTTCAGGAGCTGAANCCTTGGCAAACAGGATTTTGTTTTAACTGTGCAGACTTTTTCTGTGTTCATATACAGTCTCTTAATAGGTGAGTGGGATTTTCTTTCCACATTTCATGGAGACACTGATTTACAGGGCGAAAAGAAGATGGATTTTTTTTAATTACACAGCATTTAAACAAAATCTTTCATTATTCTAAATCAAGTTTTCTCTTTACTTAGAATTGTCTCCAGCTCTTCTTTATTTTCTAATGGCTTTCTATTTTGCCAGATTTACTTAATTACTTCTTTCTTCAACAGACCTACTCTTTCTCCCTCCCCTCNAGGAAACCTAAAGAAATCCCATCTGTGTTCTGTTCTTCCCTTTGTCCCATTTCTCTAATGACTCCTGGTCATATAAGTCAATGTAAAAGTGTATCCTCTCTACTCCAACACCAGCCTGCTCATGATGTGGCTGTATTCATTGAGCCCTCATGCTCATGCAGAGCAGTTTGAGTCTGATGCCTAAGGGTTTCTTTGATTTTTGATTTTTAATTTTATAGATGTTAGAAATTATTGTAGATCCAATGTACTAGTAATATACCTTCAGTAGCTGAATGTTTATACATACTGACCCCATCCTGTATCAACCCCTTAGAATNCCCCTTAGAATTCCTTAAGCTGTTTAGTCTCTATTTCAAGGTAGAGTTGCAGAAAAGCACCATGAAGCCTGTACCACAAGATAAAGACAGGGACAGAAGGACCTCCAAATCTGAAGCTTTGGAAGGCCTCCAAGGACCTGACGTGCTGTGAGGAAGATGACGAAGATGAAGAGAGGGTCCTGAGACCCCAGACCCAATTCCTGATGGGGTGTGCCGAGGGTGGAACGGGGCATGACTGGGGGAAATAACAGAATGGGATTGGATGGACACTATTATAAAATCTTGTAACTTAGTTCTAAGAGGGAATTCCTGTGTAAATGTATTCCTGGAGCCTGTTTGGCTCATTAAAGCTCCTGCTCACTTATCTTATCTCCTACTGAAGTTGCCTGAGTTTTTTTTCCTCGCTCCTTTAAGGTAACAAGTCCAAGGTATAGCACACAACCAGACTCAGCTCTCCTTTTATATTTGAATTAGGAAGACCAGCATTTTTCTCTGTCGCATTTTGTATTTTCCACAATCTGAGTTGCTGGAACTTGAGTGGGCTGAAGAACAAATACAAAAAGGAAGATAGTCTGTAATGTTCACAAACTAAAGAAAAGCTGATATTAGTGTAATTTCTGAGCAGTACTCTTGCAGGAGATTAGGCAATTGCTGACTTTTTTGGAAATGCATCTGTGGTTCCTATTTCACAAATGTCCCATAGAAGATGAAATGGATTCATACTGGCCAAAGAGCCGTGGGGGAAGTTGTGTCTCACAGTTCGTTTATGCTTAGCATGGAAAGCTGTTTACAAGGATATAAACTGAAGATGTTTCCAGTAAAACTGCCCTCTCAGTTATGAAAGAATTGCAGAGCCCCTGACCTCACTGGAGCTTTCTTGCTGGATTCCACTTAATCTGCTGGCCTTGCCACTTTCTAAGTTGTGTTTATAAATTTCATGTTAGACGAGCAGGGGTGGACAGCAGGAAATATATTTTGAGAGGATTGTACCTTATCACTGCTTGTAGTCATCTTCTGGGCTCATGTTTTACAACATGTACGAAGACCTCCACAAGGCCAAGAGAGGGGAGCAAAGGAGACTGTTTCCTTTGCCCATTCTGCATGGTGTTCTTTCATAAAGGAGTCTCTGTATCCAAAAACTTCTGCTGTGACCATAAAGGATGTTGTGGGCTTTATATGTTTGTATGATAGTAATGAATAGAGGTCCCCCAGTGTGTATGTAGTGTTCTCATTGCTCATCTTCTCAACTTAAAGTTCTTCTATGTTATTACAGAGAAGGTGCAGAAGTGAATGATCCACTGCTAGGAAAAGGTTGACTAAATAAGAAAAAAACCCCACAGGCATACACAAAGTGCTCAGGGAGATGGCTTTATTGTGTATTACATTAAAGCTGTATATTGCTTAATTCTGAAGACTATGACTTATCAACAAATGTGGAATAGTTCCTTTTCTTGGCAAAAATATTACCAGAAGATTAAATTAGTTTCTTCTTCCCACTTCCTTGAAAGAAACAGTCACTTCTCTAACATATTTCAGATGTGCACAAAATTTCTACTCAAATATCCCTATCAATAACCCTTTACATTTTTGTGATGGACCATCATTTTCTTTTAGATTTCCTTCTAAATGATAGTCCTACAGACAGAAATTATTGTGTGTGCTGGTGTATTCTGATATTAACACATGGCATAAGCAGGTACTGACTGAAAACAACACAAAAATACAACTTTTCTACACTTACTTGTCAAGCTGTTTGCTTGCCTGACGTGTTTCTGTGATCTTAAATTGCAAGCGTCCTGAATGTGTGACTGTTTTATTCTGCTCACCTGGATGTGTGCCTATGGCTGAGTCCTACTGGGAATTCTGAAACACAGAAACAGAGATGGAGATGAAAGGTGTAGCTGCCTCTGCTGACTGAGCTTTCACGTCAGAATAGAGTAATTCCAAGGGAAAGAATAAAGCGTTGGTGTGCCACTGCATAGGGCCAGGCCCATAGCCCAAACAACCACGAGTTCTCTATCGGGAGGACTCCCTCCACTTCTTCTGGCTGAAAACATACATTCCACCACTGGAGAAGGTCATCATGACTAAGCTTCGCGACTGAATATTTGCAAGGGCTCTACCCATGCTTTCTACAAGCACGCTGGTGGCTAAAAAGGCCAGTGTGAGGTGGGCAAGTCCGATTGCAAAAGGCACAGTGGAAAGTCTCCATTGGCACTACAAGCAAGGCATGGTTCTTCCTGCGTTGTCTTTTTTCCTCCAGGCTGATTCTGCATATGTTCTCAAAGGAAGCAGCAGCGTTATGGATGGTATGTCTCCATTTCTCCCAATTGGAGGCCAGAGTGGACCATTGATGATGGTCAATATGGCCAAGGCTGAGGTGTTGTTTCAGGGACTCCTGGTATCTCCTCTTTGGGCTCCTCTCTCTCAGAGTTTTCCTAAAGCCCTGTATGCCTTTGCTAACATGTTGTCTATCTCTTTGTCAATCTTACCATCTGAGGAAATGATGCTTCCCAGGTAGCTGAACTGCTGGACTGACTTAAGCTCTGATTTGCCTATGGTGATGAGGGGATGATGGAAGACTTCTTGAGGTGCAGGTTGATAGAGAACTCAACCTCCACTTTGAGCCCTCCACTGGAGAAGGTAGGGGCTTTAGAAATACAGAATGTAAATGCCTGGAGGATAATATATTTTGGGGTGTAGTTTTTTATCTAGTATTTTGAACATAGGCTGTGTCTGATGCCTTTTACCTCGTTATTTGATGGAAGAGGCATGGTGTATCCTAATCTGATACAGCTGTGTCCTTTCCTGACAGGAAATATGCCTGCCACCCTACAATCTCACCTGTTCAGAAGACAGGACAAGATAGATTGTTGTTGAATAAAGTCAAGAGGATAACTTAGTGTTTCTGTTCATCCACATAAATTAAAAAAAAAAGGCCTTATTAATTTTCCTTTAGTCTCCATGTACAGTTATTTTTGCAAAAATGCAGTTTCTACTTTACAGAACTTTCTAACATGGGTGGTAATGTCTAGTTTCTCCAACTAAATTTAAGCCCATAAAGGAATTTATATATATATATATATAAAACCAAAACTTGAATCCATAATGATTCATCCACTGTTGTAAACACCTCCAAATTAGAAGTGGAAACATGAAATACAGGGAGTAATTGAGTGATGACTAATGGAGACTAATGATTTTGCTGCTAGAAGATGAGAAGACATTTTTAATCTCATCTTATTTTCAGATTGACTTCACACACTTACCCTTTGTCAGCTGAAGCTTGCCATGGAAGAAAGTACTTGTTGAAAATCAATGGAAAGGTCTGTTTGAGATATTGAAGTGCTTATTTCTAAGGGAATTCATGGTAAGCAGAGAAATAACCATTAATAAATTCAATTTCAAAGAATGTCTTCAAACACTAAGGTTAAAACAACAGAAATCTCTATTTATGAACCAGATAACCAGAAACAATAGGGTAGAGAGGAGTTAACTGCATTTATTCACTAGAAGGTGAGGAAGGTTTAAAACAAGATCCTAAAAACCATTATTTAAATGTCAGTGCCATCTATTAATTTGATGCAACTTATATGGACAGTGATCTTGTTGTAAGTATCTGCACAGTCTTCTATGATTGACATTTCATGACGGGGGCTGGAACAAGCAGTGGTTTGGGGAATGTAATCTCTTTCCCATTGTTTAAAGGGGTAAAAGTTGCAGAGGTAGTTGAGACCTTGAGGGGGAAGCAAGCCCTGGTGATTTCAGTAGAGCATTGGGATTGCATTTGAACTGCTACACATTCTGCTCCAGAAGGCATGCTATTGTCACACTTCAAAGAGGTGGAGGGAGCTCATGCAGCACACAAACCTTGGGATTTGCATTGCTATTTCCTGTAACTTTTCATATAAAAAAGATTTACTTCTCAGAGTGGTCAGATTAATGAAACCACGTCAGTGTGCAGTACCTACATAAGAAGTCAGGCAACTTAAGGAGTTACTACCAGTAAGATATGTGTAACTAATGTTACATGATTTCAGGCGTATTGGTAGCACCACCTTCTGAGTGTTCATTGCAGAAGGGACAGCAATGCAAAGAGTTCAGGAAAATTCCACAAATATTACTTTTCTGAAAATAAGAAATGAAGCAACAGAAAGAACTAAAAGGGTTTTCAAGTAATGAGTACTGTAAAATACATAGGAAATACAGGCTCAGTGACAGACCAAACTGATCACCTCACTCATCCTGATTGTTGTGTTTCTACTATTTTCCGTTCACATGCTCACTAAGACAAAGAAAATCGTAATACTTTGTATTATAATAGAAAATGCTAACTGAAGACCAGTTTGAGCCTTTAATCCATGAAGTCTTGGTTTTCTCCCCCAAGAGAATGAAAAACTAACAAAAGAAACTTTGAAATCTTTGACAAAATTGAGTTATTTTCTGGTCAGCCTTGCTGCCCCTAGCTCCTGTGACTGGAGCAGGCAGAATGCTTATGAATGAAAGAAGAATTTGTGTCCAGGTGATCAGAGAGCCAAGAACACATAATGAATATCTAGTGTGAGCCAAGTATAAAACAAAGGAGAGTTTTAATGAAAAGTCACCTGTATGTGCTCCTCTCCTCTTGCCTTTGATGTGTGGATGATGTGCAGTTGTATTAGAGGTGCAGGCCAAGACAGGCTGCTTTACACAGGCTTCAGCAAAAGACATTCAACACATAGTTAAAAGTACAACAGCTCAGGTAGTCCAGAGCCTCTGCAAGTGAAGACCTTTGCATGGGATGGACAGTTATGAGAAACTGTAAACCGACCAAGGAGAAATCTAGTGCCATTGAGCATGCTGGGATGCAGTTAGTAAGCAAAACCCATGCGGATTTGAAATTAGTGAGGGAGAGTAAAATGAAAGGCTTCTGCAGGTATTTTGGCAGCAAAAGATCTGGAGAATACTTGGGCCAACTGCTGAACATGGCAGGGAACTGGAGAGAACGAACACAGAAATAGATGACGTGCTAAAGGTCTTTTTCACCTTGGTCCTTACTGTTACAAGCTGCCTTCAGCGATCTGTGAAGCCACTGGTAGCATCCAGTGCAAGGAAGACATACACTTCATGGAAGAGTGTCAGGTTAGGGGACCCTTAAAGAAACTGGGAGTGTATAGGTCATTATGTCTGATGGAATGCACTCAAAACTGCTGAGGAAGCTGCCCAGTGCAACTTGCAAGGCCATTCTTGCTTATCTTGGAAAGGTCATGATGGCTGTGAGGCATTCCAGTGGGATGAGAGAAAGCAAATGTCTCTTCTCAGGAAAGACAGGAAGGAAAATCTGGGGAAACACAGCATAATCAGACTCACCTCAATCACTGTGAAATAGATGGAACAAATAATTCTGGAAACTATTTATAGTTGCATGAAGGAAAAAGCAGGTGATTGTGAGTAATCAGGCCAGCAGTTAACACTTGGTCTAATACTGTTTAACATCTTCCTTAATGACCTGGATGATGGGAAGAGTGCACCTTGAACAAGTTTGCACATGGTACAAAACTGGGAGGAGGAGTCAGTAACACCACATGGTTGTGCTGGCATTCAGTGCATCTCAACAGATGGAGAAGTTAACAGAGGGAAATCTGGTGAAATCCAGTAAGGGAAATGAAAAGTCCCACGTCTGGAGGTTAAAAGCTCTGTGCACCAATACAGACTGGAGGACAACCACCTGGAAAGCAGTTGGCAGAAAAGGACCTGGGTAAGAAGCTGAATGTGATCCAGCAATGAGCTTTTGTGGCAAAGACAGCCAACAACATCCTTGACTGTATTAGAAACAGCCTTGCCAAGAGGTCAGGGGAAATGATACTTTCCTATTACTGGGACACATCTGGAGCATAATGCCCAGTCCAGTGCAAGAGACATGTGGACATACTGGAATCTGTCCAGTAAAGGCCATGAAGATTACTGTAATTGGAACACCTGATACAGAAGAAGAGGCTAAGAGAGAAGGGACTGGTCAGCTATGGGAAGAGAAGCCTCAGGGAAGTTTACCACTGTTTATAAGTACTTGAAAGGATGCAGCAAGGAACACAGAGACAGGTTCTTATCACTGGTATCCAGTGAAAGGACACAAACAAACATTCCAGTTGAATATAAGAAAAAGTTCTATTTGCTCGAGGGGTGATCAACATTGAAAAATATTGCCCAAAGAGGCTGTGAAGTCTTTATCCTTGAAGGCATTAAAACCTGCTTAGACACAATCCTGAATTCACTCTTGTTTGAACAGGAGGATTGGACTAGATGATCTCCACAGGCACCTTCAGTCATTCTATGACTTCATATAATGAGCTAAAAGCTGTACATATGATCCTTGACTGATTCTGTTTTCCATTAAAACTGTTTCGCACCTTTGCATCTTCCACTGTTATTAGAAAGTGATGAAAGTATTATTTCTTCAACTGGATGCAAGTCATCTTGATCCCAGGGGGTCTGTATGTGTAGGGGACATCAGGAACACTAAGTTTTGTTCATTTAGTCTTTCTCCTGCTGACTGTACTTCAAATTCAATGCCCTTGACTCTTTCAAAGAATGTATTTTCTTTTTTTCTAAAATGGAGTAGGTTTTTTAATATTTCAGGTCTTTTAATCTGGTGATATAAATAACAGAAGTCCATTGATTTTATTATTAAGATGGACGCCCATGAGAGAACTAAGTAGATTATCTTGATTTTAAAAGGGATGTCAATTTGCTCTGGAACAGTGAAGCACTCTCAAAGCAGATGGTTGGGACTTCTTACTATGACCCCCTGTTTAGAGTCATAAACCAGTTCCAGCTTTAGAAGCATTAGAATTATTAATACTTTAAAAACTATAATTTCAGAGGTAGAATGAAGTCTAGATGTGTTACCCATCTCTCTGTGGTTTCTAAAGGTCCTTTATTTGGAAAAAAGAAGCCTTGCTGCAGGTAAAGAAATTATACTAGGGTAATAGCAATGCAAGAAAATACAGAGAATTTTGCATTTCATTAACTAGTTTCCCAGCTGCCTAGTCTTCACCAGAGGACTTCTATTAAGTCAGTTGATAAATATCAGAATAATTTCAGAACATTAAAAATCTGAGAAGACACACCTGGCAACAAAACTCCCTAAATTTAAAAGAGGGTTAAATTTATGAGCTGTTATTTTAAAATCTGCCTACTCCCACTCCAGCAATGCAGTTTTAATGCCAAAAGAGAAGGATTAAAATGTTAGATGTCTAAAAAAGACATGATTTCATAATCACACATAGATGGAATAATGGACACGTATTCCTTTGCCTCACCCAGACTCAGATTCACACTTTGGGGCTTGCTTTGACAAATACAATCAGCACACATTTAATGTAGCAATATCTTTCTCCCTCTTTGTCCTAATTAGTTCTGCCTAACTACATTGAAGGTGCAAACTTTTTCCCTAGACAAATACAGAAGTTTCCAGTATTTCATCATATTGGATCTGATTGGCTTCCACTGAGGTGAGATGCAGTTTTATATTGCTACATTATTTTAGAGCAACAGCAGAACAAGTCCAGTTGAAAATAACTATAGGCAGGAATGTTGGGATTTTAAGTTTTCATACTGTTCATCTTCCATGTAGTGAACTTTCAGAGGTGAGATGTCTGTCCAGAGAACATTTTTAGGATGATCTTATAATTAACATAAACATACACTTGCATAAAACTGTTTTTCATGAGAGATTAAAGGTGTTCCCTCATAATGCAGTCTCTGGAAAAAATAGAATACCTGTTCAAGTCTCATTTAGCAGATCACCAAGACATGAACAGACAAGTTTCAAAGGTTAAAAAGGTCTGCAAAATATTCTGTTAAAAGTGGGAAAAGAAATCATGTGAATCACACTCTCTGGAGTATTCGTGGAACAAAACTTTATCTAGTCACAGACTTTCTCTGTTTTTGACAGGACTGACTTGCCATTATGGAACCAGCTTGAAGACAGACTTTCCTCTGAGGTCTGTTTTTTGGAGCGTCAGGATGCTCTCCCAGGTGAGACTCCCACTCATGAGGCCACCAGGAAGCAGAAAGAGACTAGTGAGCGATTTGTGCAGGCTATCTCTTAGCAATCAAAACTGACATCCTGACTATGAGTGTCCCATTCCTCAGACAGCTGGGTGAGTAACTGATACAGACAGGAGGAAGAACTCAGAACAACTGAATATAGTCAGAGCTTTTGTGTGAAAGATGGAAAGAACGAGGGGGGGAAAGGGGTTGGAGTTGTGTAAAATGTCCAGCTTGTAGTTCTACTAGGACCTATACTGTTTTCAATCCCTTACAGAAATGAAAACCTAAAATATGGCAAGGCACCACCTTTTCTTCTCACTCGTACATTACCAACTGGTGGCATACTTAGTTTGTTCCTCTCAAATATGTCCCAAAGCTATATAAATTCCAGGTTTTGTTCATCTCATTCCTGCTTGAAAATCTTCCTGTAATAGCAGATCAGCACATCTGACTCTTTAAAAGAATCCACTTGAAAAGGTATTTTCCCCTCATGTTTCTGAGGTCACTAGTCGCACTCATCATAATTACAGTATCACAGGGGTGGCTCTGCTTTCTGCTCTGCATTTCCCTTCCACTACTGCAGTGCAGGAGGATGTGTCCACCTCTGTGGCCTTGGGATTTTGTGTTTCTTCAATTTATGTCTGCCGTGAGGCCGCTCAGTACAGCAGGATCATCTAGACCTTCCACAGCAGTGGTGGATACAATCTGCTTTTAAAATGATGGGTTTGAAATAGCTGTATATGAGAAAAAGTACTTTTTAAAGTGCTCCCTATAAGGCAGACATGCTGGATTGGTTTCATGAAGAGAGTAACACCACCTTCCCCACAAGGACCTGTCCCACAATACTCTGAATGCCCAGGGACAAACAATTCCGTATACTTTGTGGGCAGGGCTTCCCAGCTTCCTTGACATTGCACACTACAGGCACAGCCTGTCATCCTCTCTCATCCCTCTGTGGGGAGCTGCCTGTTGCACCCCAAGCCCTCCAGCCCTGACAGCATTCTCTGCTACTGAAGTCAATAAAATTGCAGGCTTTCCTTGCCTCGGGGAGGACCGTCACCTACAGGAGTCAGTTGAGGATGTAGCACATTTCACAGGCATCCTTTGCACTGCTCTGCACTGCTGATCCTCTGAGAATTGAACTGGCAGCATTTGCCAGCCACATCCCTGCAGACAGAGAGACAGATTCAATTTGCAAATGGTACAGAAGAGTTTTATAAGTAGCTGCATTTTAAATATATCTAGTCTGTGTTTACTGGAATCTGTCTACAGAAAGGACATGGTGTGTAAGCATGCCCTGGATCCTAAGGAACAAAGACTTCCAGTTAATTTTTTTTAAATTTAGGTCTTTCTGAACATGGTCAACAATAACAACGAATAATAAAATTTCCCAAGCTACTTGTACCTATTTACAGAGAAAAAAAAAAGTTTGCTGCAAAATCTTTTTTGCAACTACTGAAAATTCCAGACTAAATTGTTTGGTGAGAAGTTAGGCCATCAGTGCACTCAAAGAAACAGGCTCTGCAATTATGACTCATTAACTCCCACCTACCCGTTGGAAACCAGTTGGAAAGGGTTTAGCATGAAAGCAAATGAGAAGGGAGGGATATGTAGGAATGAGATTGTGTGGCATATTTGGTTTGGGGTTTTTTTTGACTTCTTTCCAGACATATTTCAGTTTACATAAATATTTGAAAGTTGGATCAGACAGGATTTGCAGCACAATAGTACTAGGAATGCATTTGCAAAAACTGTGATATGTTTTAAATTAGCCTCTGAAGGGGGCGAGGGCAAATGGGTCTTTCTCAATGTATACATTCAACCACCATTAAATTATTACAGACCAGAGTTACTGGCTTCCTGCCAGTTTCTCCTCTTTTTCTCGGTCTCCCCTTGCTCTCTGTGATTTGATTAGAAAGTGAGCTACACTTTTTTAGATGACTGACACTATCTAGAATTCCTTGCAGAGAGAGAGATGCTTTGCAAAACAGCAGAGTCAGGCAGCACCCGTGGGATGTCACGTTACAGGCAGCCTCTCTCTGACCTCCTGATTTGGCTACAGAGGGTTAAAGCTGCTTTCCGTGCTTGGGTGTAATTGCCTCACCTGGCAAGAGTCCCTCAGAAGGCAGGAGAACCCACCTTGAGCTCAGACTGGCTCCTGCAGGAGCAGGCTGGAGGCTCACTAGGTGGCATCTAGTGAAGACAGGGGCCCGGGAGTCCACCTGGCAATGGAAAGGCTTTTCTGTACTTTCAAGTACCTAAATTTCCAAGTGGGCAAGGAGGTATTTGGGGAAAGGCACTTGGAACTAGCAGGAGGTACAGCAAGATACTTGGAGCAGAGCCCTGCAAGGGTGAGACCTGTGATAAGAGAGCCTTGTAAAACCAAAACATCAATTTTTTTAATCTTCCTGTCCATTATGTAACGCTGGACCAGTTCTTCAGATATCAGTAGATATATTCTGGATTGAGACAGGAGTAAGGGAGATAACAATCTGACCCCGATGCTTTAAAAAACTTTTTCTGAGAGTTGCTCTGGTCAGTTTTCTTTCAGCTCTATACTGCCAGGATAAAATAGATTTTCAGATGCTTCTTGTTGAATATGAAACACTTTTATTTAAAGTGTCTTTCAAATTAGGGCACGTTCACTAAATAAAAGAGAAGTGAAATATAAGAGCCCGTTGCTGAGTAAAGCAGGAAAGGGCTTCACAGTGAGATTTTATTGTTTACATTCAATGAAAGGAAAAGTCTGATTTGGAGTGCTCAGATTTAATCTCAGTGCAGATTAAAATGGTTCTATTGTGTTCTGCTGGGCTGTTTGGAAAGGTGAACTGAGGCTTTTGTAGGACTGTACCATTGCAGTATATACATGAGATTTACATCCAATCACATCAGACAGTCACATAAAATTGCCAAGCTGAGATCCACTGGCATAAGCTCTATTACCATTGTCTTTCAGGTTTTGAATTTTTACCTGGTGCTCTAAATCTCCTCTAAGGGTGGATCTGCCTGGTCATTTCCTCCTGTTTCCCATTTCTCACGCCTGCCTGCAAAAGTCTGTACTACTGTACTGTGGCTGTAGTTTCGTTTTCTGGGGGAGGCTGCAGCAGGTTATTGCTAGTACACTTGCCACGTCTCCTCTGCAGTGCAATTAGGCAGTGCTCTCAGCCTTTTGCAGAAACAGACTTCATACTGAGTGCGGGAGTGCCTCGCCCTTAAGGAGGACCATAAAGACATGCTGAGCTAGTGCAACAGATTTAGGTCAGAAGGACTTGGGATTTGCTTCCTAAAGAAACAGAAATGAGCTTGGTGACTGCTCTTCCATTAAAATTTTGTGCATATATGTGACACAAGGGGAGGCATTGGAGCATGAGAGGGAGAGAACTGCATCATTTAGCAACCCAGCAGACACTTGGGGAAGAGGCACATTGTTAACACACGTGCTAGATAGCAGATCTGTGTTTACAAAGACTTTTTTACACTGTGAAGTTTCTTAGGGGAAGGACGCATTTACCTAGGGCAACGTGCTGTGATTCTTTGCACTGCTGGAACCAATGTCTGGCTTGCTGAGATCAAAGCAACGAGCTAGGAGTTTCTTAGTTGTGCCCCTGGTTCAAATGGTCATTTCCTGCCACTTGGAGCAAGAATTATATGACTTTTTTTAACTTCAGCAGTTTACCTCTTTGCACCATGAGTGTCTCAGCTTTCAGCACCTTAGAAGGATTGAAATATTATAAAAGTGCTTTGAACATGAAAGCAAAATAAAATGGTGTAGCAGCACCTCTGCTTCTTGGAAGATTAAAGACAGTCAGACGCTATGACAGAGGAGACAACACCTGTGGAGACAGACATATAGAAAAACAAAACCTTAAGAAGTTATTTCCTTGCACTCTTGTGACCACCCAGCACTCCAATGAGGAGAAGTTGTTTAACATACAATGGAAAGATGATTGTGTACACTTAAAGCTTGTATTTTCTAAGACAAAAGCATGTAAATTATCTGTGGCTGCATCCTCCTTGGCTGTCTCCGGTTAACCCTCCGTGTTGTGCACTGCCAAAGTTCAGCTTCTTTCACAGCAGTGGGGGTAGATCAGAGCAGGACTCTTCTTTGATCATATTCTGGGGTTTAATGCTTTTTGATGCCTAGAATTATTTTTTAATTTTATTTATCTATGTATTTATTTAGTGAGGAGCACAGCACTGTGAATTATTTCAGTGCTGTTATGGTTGAGTCTGGAACACACAAGGAAAAACAGCTGCTTCAAAGAGGAGTAGGGCACTCCTTGAGGATTAGGACATGATGTTCATTAGTGACCAACCAATCTTCTTTCAACTAAGAACATTGACTAAGAAATGAGAAAAAAAGAAAGCTATTGCTTTCTTTCTGACATTCCAGGTCTTCTCCCGCCCCG
>WBMV01008585.1:553550-614317 GCA_013396655.1 Campylorhamphus procurvoides
CCCTCAAATAACTGTTAAAAGACATAACAAGTAGAGGAAACAGTGCAATTCAAAATTATCAGATGTTATGTTGTTGGAAATGAGTTCAGCAGTTGATGGAGCAGCAAGTGACAGAGTTACAGGGAATGCCCAACCCAAAGCAAAACTGAGAGGTAAAATCTGAAAAACACACCAGTCTAATCCAATATTAGCTGTATGGGGGAAGTCTACACCTGCAACCACAGGGGGATCTAATCTAAACATTTAAAGCTTGCAGTTCTAGTCAGCATTCATCTAGTACTCTGGCACATTTGTTGTTTCTTCCGTTTAAGTTCAGCTGTGATTCTCCCAGGATGGTGTGTGGGTCAGGTCTGCACAGCACTCATGGGTTCCGTTTGCACTTTGCATCCTGTCAGGGGACGTCACATCAAGCCAGACCTCACAAGGACAACCGAGGCACCAAGAGGCCAGGCCTGATTGCATCCAGCAGAGGGGCAAATGCTGGGCCAAGAGGATTTCTCCAGAGTGCCTGCCAGAGGCTTGGGTCAACAATAAAACCACTGAAATGGGGAGGGAGGAGCCTCACAGCTGCTGGGCTGACTCAGTCCATGAGGAGCATTCCCCCTGGTTTTTGTAATCTTGTCTGATCTTCAGCCCAACTTTAAGAAGTTCCTTACACATGTTTTACTACAGCTAAAACATGCATTTCTGCCATGTTTTGTTTCTCTTTTCATGTTGTGCTGTGAATATAAAAATGCATCTCTCAAGCAATTTCACATTAAGTGAAATCTGAGAGAAAATATATTTTAAGCTTAAGTTTTTGGCGGAAGGGTTTTAGTCAGGCTCCCTTCGACAGCCACTATATGTTGAACAGGAAAGAGACTTATGTAGATGAAATCGGCAGCTGATACTTCACATGGCCTAAGAGACAGAAGCAAAAGTGTGACCTCAGTCAGCCAAGGGAAGTTGGAAGGAAGGCAGAATTTCTTTTAGCTAGTCCTAGATTTACAAATTTTTAATTCCTTTTGCTAGCACAGAGTGATTCTCACAATATCTTGGTGGCTTCTATGAATACTTGTCTGTCTCTGACATTCCCAGCTGTGTCGATGTGGGAAGTTCCTGAGGAAAGTCCCTCCTTGTGCTTGTGCTTTTGCTTGAACAGTCCCAGGCTGTGGATAACAGCCATGCAAAAATAGAAACATGGCAAATTTTTCCATTATTTTCTTTTAATACTCTCCTTTGTTTTTGTTGTTTGTTTTTTTTTTTTAACCCTGCCTTCCTCTTCTAATTTTGTTCTCAAGGGCACGATATAGATACATTTACTCACATGTTTTGCTATTTCCAAGTATTTGCTGCTGCTAGCCACATTCCTCCCTTCCCATTGAGAGATAACACCCATTTCCATGCCCATCCTGCATTTGGAAACCCCCACAGATGTTTGCTTTGCAAAACCACACTCTGTTCCAGCAGAATGCCTGTAGCTACATTGAGAATCATAAATTAAAATAACCTGAGAAGGCCAACACACGTTGAGAGCACTGCAGAAGCAGGGAAATAATCCTCTGCAGAGACATGAATGTTTCATTATGATGAAACATAAGGACAACTTATCTGAACACCATTGTGCCTTCCA
Source organism: Campylorhamphus procurvoides (assembly GCA_013396655.1). Lineage (NCBI taxonomy): Eukaryota > Metazoa > Chordata > Aves > Passeriformes > Dendrocolaptidae > Campylorhamphus > Campylorhamphus procurvoides. The sequence continues at coordinate 555,163 of WBMV01008585.1, forward strand.
GTACTCAAAGAGCAGTATTTTTCAGTCACAGTGACTTTAAAAAAAATACAAAAACATAAAAATGCTCCAGGTTGCTCACATTTACATTTAAAATCTCAGAAAAGCCAGCCAGAGCCCTAGTTTGTCAGTGTTCAAAGTCTACCTAAAGGTGTCAAAATGTAGGTATAGACATCTGACAGTGGGCAAGAAACACTGTACAGCAGGTTTTGGGCGTGTATAGTCAGGGTGAATAACTATGTGATAGAGGTCTGAACCAGAAGGTCCCATCAACACCCCCACCCTTCCTGTCACACTTGAGAGCCTCCATCCCCTTCCTTCCCATTGCTGTGTTGGATTGAGGCTGGAGTGTGTCTTCCTTCCTGAATTTCGTTTGCTCTGACCAAGACAGCAGCAGTCTCAGAAGAACAGGACAAGCCACCAACTTCTCACAAGGATTTCTCTGAGATTTTGGTACCATCAAAAGTAAATCTAAGCCTTGAAATTATTCTGAGTCCAGAGTCCCAAGTCAGATGTAGGATCTTAACAAACATCTATTGACAACAGTCAACTGGAAAAGAAAAATGGCTCAAACTGTTTGATTACCATATCCATCACAGAAATTCTGCAAATACAAACTCTGGTCGTTGGATTGCTTAATCAGACTGCCCAGAGAGGCACATTTCACTTTGGAGAGAAATGCAAGGTGGCACATGGGCTGTTAGGAGTTCAGATATATAGCTACATGTAATGAAAGCAGTCACGGAAACCAAAGCTCTGTTATCTCCTTTCTGAAAAATTCTGCATTTCTATACTCTGCTTAATTTTTTACCTAATTTGTAAGAAAGGGAAAATGTTTATCTCTACATTATTATTATAATTTTATAGCTGAAGTCTTTTTAGTTGGTCAGCAAAGAAGCGGATTACATTAAAAAAATGCTTTGCACATCTAAACTCTGACAGGCTGTGTGAGGAAACAGCAAAACCAGGAGGAACTTGCATGGTTTAGAAGCTCTGCTTCACAGAAAGACGTTGAGCACAAGGATATTTGCGCACAACTCCAGTGAATATGCACCTTACAAAATTAACTGAGAAATACAAACATCTCTTCTTTTGGTGAGTCATGTCTGAGTATTTTTACCTGGGGTATGATTCCTGTTGCAAAACTCAGTCATAATGAACCTTTAGTATTGCCAAGTACCACGTCAGAAAGACACACTCAAAACAGGCACATAAAGAAAGCAGATACATTTATTCTGTGTATCATTTAATCCTTTTCTCTGTGTTTTGTAAAATGAAGCAGTTCTGTTAAGAGCAAGACAGTGTTATTGTATATCACTCCTACAATTTTTGCAATCAAATTAGTTTACTTTAAAATAAAATGTGTGATACTGTACAAAAACATAGGGTTTATTTACCTCAATTATACCACAGCCATATGTAAAATCACAGGAGTTTAAGTATTGATGTATCATAATTTTCTGTAATATCATGGCACTCACTTGGGCTATTATACTCTACCAAAAAGTATAAGAATACATGATAATCTCACTGTTGACATATCTGCTTTGGAATCATTCCCTGCTCTGGAAAGCAATTTAAAATAAAGTGGGAGAGGGGAAGAAGGATTTTATCTTCCATTTTGCAGGTGGAGATGAGTTGATTTGGCTGCTAATCCAGAACTCATTGACTCAAGGACAGCCATTCCCAGTGAATTGTTGAAGGTGATGCAGGGAAGTTGTCACAGTGTTCATCAAAAGCCCATATTTGCTGTGCTTGAAAGAAAAAGAGGAGAAATACACACTTGACATGCGTGTTATGCAAGCTCCAGAACATCTCATGCTCATGAAAGCTAGGAATAAGTTTTATATTGCAATAAGTCTGTAAAAAGCTGTCAGGGTTCAAGTCAAGGCTTGTATGTAAAAGCCCTCTCTTCTCTTAACGTTGTAGCCTCTCCCATTATCAGATGAACAAACATTATGATGTTTGAGGCAGGATCTGCACAAAACATTTTTAGATTTAACAGCTTCTCTTCTGTTCATGTCTGTTCATGAGATTCAAGTACATACAATGAACTGTAACAGCTCAGGCAGACTCATGCAGAAGATGTAATTCAGCCTTTCTCACGTGGAAGGACCCTAGGCCAAGAAAATTCAGAAATTTCTTGTTTATAGTCTTCTTCTCTGTAAAAAGAGATCCTTTATTTTCAGGGTAATTGAGCTTACTTTCTAGATCACCAAAATTGTGTTGCAGAAGATTAACAAATCACATAACCTGATTTAGCCTGAATCCAGTGTTCAAGGCAAGAATTCCTCTGAAGTGGAGATGAGTGAAAAACCTTTATGACTGGACAGCTAAGACTCAATGGTCCTCTTATGAAAAACCAGTGCTGTCAAAAAATTTCAGAGATTTCTCTTTTTGCTCAGATGTAGTTATTAAATGGTCAAGTGCTAGGTTACAGAACATCTATAAATAAACTCCTATTAAAACAGCTGGCAACTTTCCATTGCACTCTGAGTGCACAGCCTTCTTTCACTGTGTGCTCAGCCTTGCAACTCTAAGTAACACAAAGCAGTTTGTCCAAGGAGTAGCTACATCTCTTGCTAAGATAATACTGAACAAAATATAAATAAATTTCACAATACCTAGGAGGAATACAATTGAAACCAGCATTGAGAAATTATGCTTCAGAATGATATGAAAATTAGTTAAAAAAATTTTCATGTCTTCTCCTGGGGAATTGAAATCCTTAATCCTTGTCTGGTAGCATTCTTTCACATCCATATCAGTTTTAAAGGTCGAGAGTTACTGTAAAAAACTTACAGACAGTGCTGTAAGAGGAGGTGTAATAAATTAGAAACTCAGTGACAATCAGATGACCAAGACTAGCTAGTATTTATTCAGTAATATTGAAGAGTGTAGGAATAAATTGATTGACTAGTAATGAAAAAAAAAAAAGGTAATTTTAATTACACTTAACAGATTAAAGGATTTTAAAACCAGGTACCATAATGATGATCTAGTCTGAGCCTTGAAAAGCACTAATTAAAGATTTTAGTCAAATGTTTGCTGTGTCACTTTTGTCTCACTTCAGTGAGACATAGTGCATCTGTTCAGCTTGCAGTAGTCAGCATCTGAATGTATTTTATATAACATACTAGCAATTAGACTTAAGAAACCCAAATGGCTCTAGTCTGGTTCTTCTGTCACAATAAAGAAAAGGCATACAAAATACCATAATAAAAAAAGTATTCTGCAAAAAATGGAAAACTCAGTTCAAGTGAAGAACTAAACAATGTATTTGTTTACACAACAGATGTTGCCTCAACATAATATCCCAAAGTCAAAAGCTTAAAGGATTCAAAAACATTAAAAGTACTCTTCTGACTAGTGAAAATACCCTCAGCTCCATTATAGATCATAAAACTTGCTGTGTAAATACATTAGTAGTACAAGCATTTGTACTTTGAATCAAAAAGGAATGAGGAAACAGAATAGAAATATACTTGTTTCAGATTGTTAGATAATTTTCCTGTATTTGTTTATTATACTTTCATCAAATGTCTCTGCTATAAAAGTCTGGTAGATCTGGATCAAAGGCATAGCTGGGGTTCAAGGCAATAACTGCTGTGCTCCTAATTGAGAAATAAGTTTGACATAGATTTCAAATTTCAGGACCTAATAGGGAAATAAGATGCAGACATTTATAAATTCAAAATACTTAGGATGCATATGAATAGCTTTGTGAATTTAACACTTGCAGACATGATACTCTCCGGGGTTTGGGTCCTGAGCTGAAACCTCTCTGGAATTTGCATAGTCTCAAATGACTCAGTTTATTTATCCCTTATTTGGTCATGCTACTTTTTGCCTCTGGATATAGAGTCATAGAGAAATCAGCCACTGACTTTCCAATAAACATAGTGGGGGTAATTTGGATCTATACATTACTTTGTGAACTAATATTTCTTCATAGCACAAAACCCCAGAATTTACTGTAATAGTAATTTTCAACTGGAAGCCTCTCTGTAATAAGGTATCTGCTGACTGTTTGAAGGTGTGTGTGAGAAAAAGGATAGGAAAGGCAAATTCACCTAATTGTGTGACAGTCTACCCGACATTTGTAATGAGGCTCAGAGCTACGTTAGAATAAACTTGAGGTTCCCCGCCCTGAGAAAGGTGAGAACTACCGCTCTAGAAACATCAGGGCAGAAAAACTAAAAAGATAACTAATTTCACTGTAGCAGAAAGTCATGAAATAGATGTGTAGAGATGGAAATATATTTTAATGCAATTTATCCTTTCTCAGAAACCACTTGGTTGAAGTAATTTCACTTTTAGAAGTCAGTACCCACATACAGTTAATGTGTTTATGTTGATGTATCTTACTCAGCCTTAGTGATTTTGATATTCTTAATTACATTGGAGAATTGGAGAAAATAGAACTAGTAGCCACTTTACTTCAGAGGCTCCATACCCAAGACTCTGAGACTCCACAGTCATCATAAACATTCGTAATGAGTAACTTTTGCTGCATCTTTTGTTTACACAAGTTTACTACTTCTGTATCATAGCCTGCTCCTGTTCTATTCAAATAAGCAGGAGTTTTGCCATTCTCTGTAAGACAGGCAGCCCCTAGCACCACAATAGACTTGACAATGATGGATCACTATTCCTTCCTGGCAAGGACCATAGTCCAGCAATCATGCCTACAAATGCATGTGCTCAGCTGTAAGCACCTGAATAACCGCTTTGGTTCAGTAGAATTACATAAATTCTCGAAGTTAAATGTTCTTTTTGTTTGTTTTAATCTAGCCAGCTGCTGCAATCCTCCTCTATCAGGTAAACATGCCTTTCATTAGGACACATACAAACTTGCCATAATCCGGATGCTATCAACAAGCATATCACAGGCCTGGCTGAATACTTCAAGTCCTGCAAATGATTAGGCAAAAAATAAAAATGCAAACATATTAGATTTTCAGTACACCTAGGTTTATGTTTTGAGGGTTTTACAGTAGAAAAGGAAAGCTAGTGATGTTTATACGGAATGTAATTCTGGATGGAAGTGCAATGTGTTGGGTCATCTACCAAACATAGGAAACATATGTTATTCAACATGGTGACTCACACAATGACTAATGTAGTCTAAAGGGTATATTCAACCCTGTGAACAGATACAACTTTCAGTAATGCTAATAATCACATAAATCCCATAGGGCCTCATCTAGCTGAAAGTGTGTGCACCCTTGTGAGCTGCACAGGGTCACAGATGTGTCAGCTCCTCATCACCAGGCCGACTCAGCGCAGCCCTCACCGCTACTGCTTGCCCTAGGAAAGCAGTGGTTCACTGACAAGCAGTTGCAGAGCCCATGGTAGAGATTTCCTGGTATGATGTGACAGGAGACTTGACGTCACTGGTTCCTGTACTCCAGCTCCATAATTCTCCTTGAGGCTGTAATAGTAACTGGAATCTTGACTACAAAGTCAGTTTGAAAGAATGTCTGCTTAAGAAATCTGCTGTGCTTGGTGTGGAGTGCCTTCAGCTCCTTGCTGTATTATTTGAAGAGGAGCCATGTATTTGTCAGTGTCATTGCAGATGGTGCTGGATAACAAAGAGCGACATTCTGGGAATATGTTGGCCTCTTCAGACCTTATTGGTGCTGTATTTTTGACTGAAGCTTTTCACCGAGGAAAGTAGAATTATCAGTATCTACTACAGAGCATCAAACTTCAGCAAGTTACTGGTGGTCCTGCCTGGAACTGGCCTGGGTGCTTGGAGGAGGGACAATTTGTGCTTATGCCATAAGGCAGGCAGTGACTTCTAGAAAGGGGAATGTTTTTGCTTTTGAAATACAGAATAACTACAGCCCCTGTTCTGGGTTGGTAGAAGATGCTAAGTCAGTGTACAGCCTCAGCTGAAATATAAGATGTGAAAAGGTCTTATAGTATAGAGCTTAGTACTCTCTGTGAGCTATAGAATACACTGATGTATTTTTTTTGCTGGGACAAAAGTGCTCAGGATTTATAACACTACTGTAAAGAACAGTGGAGTTGGTGTGACTGATTTTTGTCACATTTCTCAGCAAAACAAGGCATATATGTTCATACCGCTCCAAAATACACACTTCTCTGGAGCTGCCTCTCAGGTCTATTTCAGCCACCTTTGAACAAATCTTGGCAAGAACAGTGAATCCAAAAAGTCTGGCAAGTTCTATGAAATTAGGATTTTGGGTAGAGAGAGGAAAGCCTTATTAGAGCCTCAACTGTGAGCTTTTATGAGACATCTGGAAAGGTCCATGAGAGACACATGCTCACCCATACTGCTTAATGAGGTCCGTGAAAGTAGCTCAGCCTCTGGATACCTGCTGTTTCACAGAGCTTATCTCTTTGTTCATTCCTTAGCTTTGTTTTACAAGCCCACAACCAGCTTCCTCCAATACAACACCCAGACTTAACTTGGGAAATAGTTTGGCCAGAGGCTATTCCCAGGAGGTGGCATGAATAAGCTCTTCTCATTAGACTTGGTACCTCGTTCCTTCCACGCTATCCCCAAAACACTGAAACATCACTGTTCTAGGTCATGAAACGCATAATCTTAGTTTTATACTATAAACTCCCAGTTTATGTCAACTGAATAAAGTCTGACTTTTAAAAAAAACCTACAACATACTACCACTGGTTTCTTAGGGACCCCATGCCTTGCTGCCGTGATAATTCTGCTCCAGAAGTAAGTGATGGTGTAGAGTGACTCACTGTACTTTCCTCAGGACCAGGAATCAATCACTGGCTCCCTTTATTCACCAGTATACACTTATATACCAAAACCCAGCCTGTTTTCTCTGTTTGTTCTGCTTTTACAGAAGACCTTCATGTTACACCAATAAAGTTACTTTCTTGTGGAGAAACCTCTTGCTGATCTCGGACTCTCAGCACTGTTATCTGCAGCTGGCCACTTTCAAGATCCTGAAAGACAAAATGAAGTCAATGCTGAAGGAGGCCCTGCCAACTCAAGATGTGCCAGGACCTGTTGAATGCCTTTCAGCTCAACCCATCAGTCAGAGTTAGCATCAAGTATTCCCAGGAGTACCTGCCTCACACACACTGCAAGTAATTTGATCAAATAAATGCAATGTTAGGCAATAATTGGAAGTTTAATTGAAACACTTTCCTGTCCATGGCCTCCTCAACATCTTGAGTCTCTCTCGAGGCATCTGGAGTCTGTGACATGCTGCTTCTTAAGAGCCTCCACTGAACTGGTGATGCAGCTGCAGTGCCCCAGAGGGGTAACTGGCCAGCTACTGTTCTGGATATTTTGAAGAGCTGAAATGCCTGGGACGGTGGATTCTGGTGTTTGTTTTAACTTCCCAATGAGTTAAAACCTTCTTTCCAGGATTAGCCTGAATGCTGATTATAAACCCACAATTTTCTGTAATTGGGCCTCATTAATAAATTCCTCAAGTGTTCTCAGAGCAGAAGAGGTAAAACAAGAGCCACAGGGATCAGAGCAACAGGGAACTGTGAGGATTTCCGACTGTATTGTTAATTCCACTTAATCAGCTCAGAGAAGCTCTATATTCAAAAGAAAATAACCATGACTCACAAAATATGCCTGCCAGCAGGGAATAGGAATCTCTCCATTTATAGTAATACTTTCTCCAACTTTTATCCTTTCATTTCAGTTTTAAATAGAAAAAACGACCCTTCCTCAGGCACCTTAAGTAGCTTCCATATTCCTGGGCCTCAGTGCAGCCTGGCAGAGCAATACTCCCAGGAAAAGTCCAGTGTGTGTCCCTCAGGGCTTCTGGGAGACCTGTTCCACAACCTGAATGCACCAGTGGGTTTTTCCATCAGATCCAGACTGAACAACATGTGAAGTGGTCTCAGGGGCAGAGTAAGGCAGATGCAAGATTTATTGCTGTTTGAAGAGGATGGAGATAGTAGCAAACTTCAAGACTGAGCAAGCCCCGTTCCTGACTCTAAACTGCTTGCCATGGAAAGTAGACAAGTCAAACAAAGACAAGACAAATTACAGGGATAATAACTCAGGTCATGAGAAAAGTAGGGATTAGGAAGAATGAGAAGCCAGAAGGGTTTGCCAGGAGAAGGGAGCTTTCTGGAGGTGGCATGCAGGAACACCTGAAGGGGCAGATTCCCCAGAACTAAATGGAGAGCCTAAAGGGCTAGACTTTTAAAAAAAGAAAAGGGGACTAAAGGCTGGACTTAAGAAAGGGAATAGAAACTTTTGAGTAAAAAAGGGAAGAAAAAATATTTGGTGAGAGAAGGTTTGCACTGGATTTGGAAGATGCCTATAAATTTGAGAGGACAAGAGTCTGCAAGCAGATGAAAAGCAAGGGAGATTGTGAAGCCATCACAGACACAGCTCAGTCTGCTCATAAACCTTCTATCTGTGCTCCTCCTTCCCCTTCTTTTTCACAGTGAAGTGTGAAGATACTGGGTATTGCTGTGTCCTGTATGGCCTGAAAGGATGCCTAAATGTCACAGAATCATTAAGGTTGCAAAAGACCTCTGAGATCACAGGGTCCAACCTTTGATCATGACCTTGTCAATTACACCACAGCACTAAGAGCCATGTCCAATCATTTCTTGAACACCTGCAGGGACAGTGACTCCAACACTTCCCTAAACAGTCCATTCCAATGTTCATAACGTTTTCCGTGAAGAAATTCCTCCTTACGTCACCTGAACCTCCCCTGGCACAGTTTAAGACTATATTCTCTCTTCCTGTCACTTGTTGCCTGTGAGAAAAGACCCCCCACCTGGCTACAACCTCCTTTCAGGTAGTTGTAGAGAGCAATAAGGTCATNTAATGCTTCCACCCAACTTGTTGCTGTTAGCAATTACTGAGGATACACTGGATCCCCTCATCCAGATCATCAATAAAGACATTAAACAGGACTGGATCCAACACTGAGCATTGGGAATCACCACTCAGGACCAGCTGCCAACTGGATGCAATTCCGTTAACCACCACTCTCTGGGCCTGGCCATCCACACAGTTTTTAACCCAGCAAAGAGTGCACCTGTTCAAACCATGGGCTGCCAGCTTTTCCAATAGAGTGAAGCTAGAGACAGTATCAAAAGCTTTGCTGAAGTCCAGGTAGACAACATGCACAGTCTTTCCCACATCCACCAGGTGGGTCACCTGATCACAAAAGGGCATCAGGTTGCTCAGGTAGGACCTGGTTTTCCTGAACTCATGCTGGCTAGGTCTGATCCCTTGGTTGTAGGTGCCATGCGATTGCACTTAAGATGTCCTGTTCCATAACCTTACCAGGTACCCAGGTCAGGCTGGCAGGTCTGAAGTTCCCCAGATCTTCCTTCTGGCCCTCCTTGTGGGTGGGCATCACACTGGCTGACTTCCAGCCGTCTGTGTATATACGTATATATATTCACAATATCGCTGGGTGTGTTCACCTAACTGAGGATCGCAGAGGTGGCTGTGTATCTGCAAGGGAAGCTCCTTGGTCCCCCTAGCACTCTTATGTGTGGTTCATCTTGCAATGAGTCAATAGGGCAGCTTGCAAGGGGGAAAATTCTCTGCCAATACATGCCCCACCTCCTTTGCAGCCAGCATGAAAAAATAAGGAAAAATAAGGAAAATGTGTGCTGCAATGGACAACAGGTTTTTTCTTTAGATGCACCACTTGAGGTTTTCCAGCATAAAAATCTCCCCTGAAATGTGCAGTATGGATGTCCTGACAAACAGCAGAAGGGAAAATAGCTATTATAAATGAAAACAGCTCCAGTAACTGATCCTTATTTTTTTCTCTTTCCCACTTACAGACTTTCTCCCCTACTGGATATTTGGGAATCCTCTGGTCTCAGCATCTATTTACTTTATTTTATTTTTATAAGTGTCCTTGAATGTAATGGAAGAATAAACATTTCAGTTTTCACAGCCTTGTGGCTTTTCATGGGAGCTTAGTTGCATCCACTGTGTTTACAAAACAGAACTGCATCATTGTGTTTGTTAATTTGATGATTCTTGGACTATCCATATTTTTGGCTGCCAAACTTCCATTTAAATGTAGAGTTTGTTATGGTTTCTTAGGCCCCAAGAGGATCAAAGTTTTAGAGTCAAACAGGACCAGCCAGTTTTGTAGCTCACAGAACTACCAAATTGTCAACATCTGTAGACTACTGGTGGAAACTCAGTCACAGCAATGAGCCAACCATGCATGTCCCCTTCTGAACCCCCACCAGGCTCATGCACTCAGGCAGGGGAAATGCCACCTAGCTGAAGCCCTTACCCTTACGGAGGTCTCTCTGTGCTGGAATCAGGAGAAGAGCTGTGACTGTGACTGTCCTTCTTTCCTATCTTCACCATGAGATCCAGAATCTTGAGGAGGACATTGACCATACAGACCTAAATCTCCGAAAAAAATGAAAGTGATGAGTTACAATAATAGAAATTTCAACTCTGGGTAAGCAGTAAATATGAATGTAGTACAGGCAACAACTCCAGGGAGTGTGGAACCAGGGAATACTGACACTGTTTGTCACTGTCATGAAAAGGAAGACATGCCACCTGTGTCAAAAAGAAAATAGGTGGACCACGGATATGGCTGGGAAAACTTGACTGGAGATGAAGGAGGAGAGTATTTGGGTCAGTGTTCAGCTCAGCCAGAGAAAACAAAGGATTGTTTCTGTCCAGGTGCCATTTGTACACTTATAAGCAAAAAAAAAGAAAGCAGTCTTCTATGTACTGTGGATTCTAGAGAGTTAATGTCTTACAGAGACGTTAAGATGAAAATTATGGTAGTGGGTATGTGTTGCAAGATGTGTTAGGGAAAGAACTGAAGGGAAAGGAGAGAGCTGTATCGTACTCCTGTGTGAGGGATACTATGACCATCAAGAAGGTGATTCTAAGGGGTTTTAGCTTGAAATGCTGTGTATGACTTCTGCTCTGACAGCAGCTGTGCCCTGTAAAAATAATTTGTTTCACCCCTGTAAAGTAAAAGGCAAAACTGAAAGATTTTCTTAGAATTTTATCAGATCCTTTACCTACAGGTAGGCAAAAAAACATGCCACCTGCACAACCTGGGAGTAGTGACAGATGTCTAAATGCATATTAATGAGAAAATTGCTTCTTTTAAATGCTATGGAATTTGCTGGCAAAGATCTGCATTAATGCAGTGCCAAGACTGTGCACTGCAGAATACTGACCTCAGCAAAACCTAAAACCTCTGAAAACCAGGACACATGATAGGTGTCTTAGCTCTGTCCCCTTTGAGCAATGCCCCAGCTTGCCCATTGTATGTATTCTGCCTTTGCACCACTGCCGAGCTCCTGGGCTGTGACCATGGGAGGTAGAACTGCTTCCTGATGAGTGATACCCACACCTATCCTGTCCTCATGCACTGAATCAGCTTCCCTGAAACAACATCAAAATTATTGCATTTTATAACCCATCTCTCCTTACAGAAAGAAAATAAAAACCTGTCCGAGACAAGTTAAATGTCTTTAACTGGCAGATTTCTGTTATAAACCACCTTGTTCCTGGTTGTCTCCATGGCAACAAGACCTTTGTGCATCACAGCATAAAATGATTTTGTGATATTTTAATATTTTCCCTTTAATCATACACATGTTAGCAGCCTGGAGGAAGATTTGGTTCCTTCACTCTGCCCAGCTACTCCAAAACCATGGCTGCTGCTCAGGCCACTCTCAACACACATCACCAAGCACCGTGAGCCCTTTGCTTCCTCCCTGCTCTGCTAAAGAAGGCTTTTAGACATCTGAGAACAAAGAGAGAGACTAGCTTTAGACTACGAACTGAACATTATGTATACATGTGCCAGAAGCAGAAAAGGGACAGGGAAGCATGAAGGTGTATCTTCTGTGCCTTGACTTGAGTGAACAGTCCCCCTGAAGTGGGATGAAGTCAGTATTTTAGGTAAATCATATCCACATAAAATGGGGTTTCAACAGATTTTGAGGGTTAAGTATTTAGACCTGAAGTGATGGGCAAGTAGTGCATTGTCTAGAGAGAGTGTGTGAAGGCATGGTGGGGAAAGAAAAATGCTTGATGTTATTTCCTGTGTGCGAATGGAGTCCCTAAATGTGGAAAGCCAGAGCAGAACTAGTTGCATCAAATGGGAGAGAAAAAGACGGGAGATGCAAACAGTGAAGCTGAAGGAAAGTATGCAGTTTACCTTGAGAAAGAGTGATTAAAGGAGTCCTGCTCTCTACAAGCTCCAACAGGTCTATGAGCTATTCCTGCCATGTGAGATTTGACGTTTCCTTGCACTATTCCCCAGGCAGCACAGCTGTGGGCTGTTTGCCATCTGGGCCTCTTCCTTAAGCCACAGAGGAGGTTATTTAAGTAAGGGGCAGGAGGGCAAGGCAGGAAGAAACGTGATTTCCTTCATTTTAGGCAACCCTGACAACCCAGGCTGAACCTGCCTTGGGATTAGGACACAACCTGCCAGCCCTACTGGTGTATCCTCACTGGGAGCATACAACCCTCTGCACACGCACAGCCATCATCAGTGAGCAGAGAAACAGTGGTGCCATTGAGCAGCCCTGAGAGCACTGTTAGCTGCCTGACTCTTCCGTCCTCTCTTGTGAATGCATTATTGATGGCAATCACAGAGCTGAGGAACTTGCAGCTTGCCTTGTGCATGGAGGCATCAGCTGCAGCTTTCCTGGGATGTTACTGCTGGCACCAGACATCCTCCCATCCTCTCCACCCTAGGGGAAGGGAGAAGGGAGGAGGAGAGGCACTTTCAGACCAAACTTGCCAGTGTGTTGCACTTACAGCTGAATTTTCCCTTGGGATTAGAAACTACAGCCCTAGGCTTCCCAGGGAGTTCAGCACACAGCTTTCAGTTCTCCCTCTTGTCCACTCCCACCTGTGGTGTACAATGTCATCCCACGTGGTAGAGAGATTGTCTGTCTTATTCATTGTGCCTGCAAGGAAAAGGGGGCTGAGAGTGAGTGTCACGTGGGGTGGTGCCATCCTGCCCAACTTCTGGGCATGTGTGTGGTCTTGGGAGGCGTAGTGCGATGAGAGAAACTGTGAGCAGTGGTTGGTGAAGGACTTGGACAGCAGAGACCTCACTTCAGTGAACCCACACCTGATGATATGATGTACCTACACCTTTAATATGATGTAGAAAACCTGGATCTCCTAGAGATCAGGAGAGGACAATGTGAACTTTCCTGCAGCCCAGGAAGCCACAGAAAACTGTTGCATGTGAAGTGGGGCTTGACTCTCTCTACAAAGTGGAGAGTGAGTGGAAATGTGGGGTTTTTTATATTACACAACAGGTCCAGGTTTTCCAACAGAAGACTTTATTTCTGTGGCTTAAAATATGATATTCTGATAAAATTAACCCAAGAGACTGGAAATCTGTGGTAGCTTAAGACATGCTCAGCTGTGTGACAGCTATACCTCAAACCTTCAGCCATTGTAGCATCCCATCACATCTTGTGCTCTTCCATCTTCAGCATTGCCCATAACAAACTGTTGCTGAGGTTTTTGGGCTCAGAAATAACCAGTGACAGAGGAACCAACCCCTGGTTTTTCCAGCATGGAGCAGTGTGTCCTTACTCCACTCCATTATGTTCTGGTATAATGGTTCACCTTTATGCACTGGGGAAAAGGCATTCTTTCCAAATCTCAATGAATAATTTATAGAATAAAGAAAGAATACAGAAAGTTCATTTTTGTGATTCTTTTACCACAATCTAAAGTACAGACTGGGCCTAGCTAGCAATCTCTCTCCTTCATTTATTTCTTTGCTATTAGAAGAAGAAAAAAACCCAAGCATTGATAGTGAACTAGGAATTGCAGAATAACAGAAACTACTGCCTAGAAATTTGTTCTCATTCAAGCCAAGATTACCAGTATAGTACCTAGTAAAAGATATAAAATACATAGTAAGTTATGTAAGGAGTCAGTTAAAATGCAGAACTCAAAGAATTAAAAAAATCTTCCCAAAGCACAGGATTAGTACCTAAAAAAATTAGTGCTTGCTTTAATATGCAGGCTCTTGGTATATGTCTGCCTCTTAAAAATGTTCAGGGCTTCTGTGCCTTAAATTGAGAGGGGACAATGAAAAGTGATGGAAAAGAAGTGAAAATGTTGTCCAAGTCAGAAGAAGTACAGTTTCTAAATCAAGTTCCTGCTTACCTGCAGGGATTATGCCTCTTGTTGACTGTTAAAATTATTTTCTGCCTTCTGGCTTTACAGGGAGGAGAATATGTTGGTTGGACATGTGGAGATGGAATTCTCAGGCTCAGTTCTTTCCCACCAGAGGCAAGTATGTACTACACCCATCCCGTAATTAGTGCCTGCTCTGGGCCTCTTGTGGAGGAGGATTGCAGTTTGCCAGCATATTTGAAACAGCTCTCCATGTCATTGTGAGTGCTCACATGAAAGCATTCTGGCTTGTTAAGACATCCAAAATCAAACTTGTGCCAGATAGAGGATCACCCCAGCTACAAATGAAAAATGCCTTAGATCAGAGAGTCCATGCTCATGCTTAGGTAGGCTATAGATCTCAACAGAATCACATCTCTCTGTTATCCTTCTTGATTTTGCTGCAGAATGCATGTCAAAGATTTTATTATCAATCCAGAGGAGGATCTACACTAAAGAAATTCCAAAACAGCATCAGGAAGCACTATGCCTTTTTTCTACCCTCTCTTGTTATTTTCTCACATTAAGCAATTCATTGACTTTATTATTCTTGCTTCAGGCAAAGAGGCCTGGCAAATTTGAAGACTATTTTTATTATTAGTTAGGTGAGTTTACTTGCCAAGCATACTTTCCCAAGTTCTCAAAACATCCTACTCATCAGTTGCTAACAAAGGCCTATTCACATAAGGTGTACCAAACGGGTTTGCAGCATGGTTCTCGGCTGGCCAAGGATGAGAGCTGTCAAAGCTCCCTCTCTGTCCGCTCCTTTGGCTTCCAAAGTCCATTTAGCAGGACACAAGTCTCAGCAAGGGAAGGCCTTGCATAGAGGAAGCCTTAAGTGGAATCACAATGCCTCAAAACAAAATTGCAGTTCAAAAGGTGCTTGTTCTTACCGTTGCCTCTTGTTTGGCAGAGCACTCCCAAGGTACACCAAACTCTGCCCCTTCATGTGTCCAGATCTGACGCACAACAAGGAGTCCCTTCTGTATGCAGCCAGTAATTGTTCCTTCTCTAATAGCTCCACAAACAGGAAGCATGGGTGCATCTCTATCTTCAGTCCAAGGAGGTTTATTGTCTATTTCTCATTTTACCAGGGCATACCCCAAGTACCAAAATATGGAAGATAGGAAGACATAGTCCTACCTTCTGGGTGAAGCAACATTCACGAGCTGAAATAAGATTAAAACCAAGAATTTTATAAAAGAATGAGGGTGAGCCCGTAGAGTTTAAGAAATAAGTCTTAAACAAGGGTTTTCAGAGTGAAGAAGGAATTCAGCCTGCATCCAAGTGCTGCTACCTCAGCTGTGGAGGTGGGTCTTTTACAAGGAGGAGACCTCAGTTTGTCTTGTAAGGTTCTGAACTTAAGCTGAGGTCCCAGCAGTGTTACAAAGACAGAGTCCCTGCCAGGCAGCTGCAAGGCTCTGCTGGAAATTACCCTCTGGCAAGGAGTGGATGTGCAGAGGGGTGCCACAGACCTGCACACTGACACCTCCACACTTCCCCAGGGAGGGACAGACCTGCTCAGAAATGGTCTTTGAAGCTGAGTGCTAGTTAAGTCGTTGGTAACCTCTGCCTCGCTTTTTGATTCATTTGGTTCAAGGAGGAATTGTGCATGAGGTGCTCAGGTATGTGTTGTCTGGCACAGTCCTGCACAGGCCAAGTGGTAAGAGGCTGTTGCTGAAGCAATTTAGCAGAGGGAATGTCCTGGTAGGACCTGGGAGTGGAGGCAGAGAAGAGCTGGAGAGAAGAGGTAGCTGAACCCTCACAAGGTGGTGAAGACTCTCTTCCACTTTGCATGAGTGTGGAAATAAAGTTGCCTGGAAACTTGACATCAGAGTGCTCTTTGTGCATGCCCTCTCTGTTATCTGGGGATAAAAGATCTGCTTTGCACTTCAGAAGTGCTGAAGGCATGTCGGAATGCTCCCAGGGCCTGCAGCACCATGCTTGTAAGGAGTGCAACCTAAAAGATCTTCATAGAAACAAGAGTAGTGAGAAGCAAATAGCCTGACAAGAGGGCAGTAAGTTTTCACTGACTCTGTGCTGTCACACAGATTTCTCCAACACACCAAACAGAAATCCTGTACAACCCATATAATCTTGCAATGCCATGAACAGGACAGCCCCAGCCTTCGTGACTAGGGTGAATCCTCTTAATTAAATGTGACTGGAAGCAATTTTGCTGAGACTTCCTACGAAAAAGTTAGAATTTTTGGTGTTTACTGGCCAAGGAAAATACAGTTTGACTGTTCAGAAAGCATGGCCTGTGCAGTCCATCCCTCCTGCACCCTCCTCCCCATAACACAGACTGTGCCTTAAAGCCCACAATATATCCTTTTGTCTGAATATAATGCATGGGGCAATGTGAGATGGAGCTGCTGGTGGAAGAGGTCATGAAGTTCCACTGCACTAGCATTTTGAAAGGGGATCCTATAAAAAAATGGCCCATGACACGGCTGCAGAGAAAGATCCTGCACTCTGTCAATGTCTTGGCATTGAGTTAGAAGGGAATATGGGACTGGAGACAAGCAGAGAGTGGGCTTTTCTTGGCATTGGCCACAATGAGTGTGGTTGTCCAAGGAAAGTTTGTGGGGGAGTCTGAGGGGATAGAAGAAGACAGACATGTTAAAGGGAAGTGTGTTCCTACATAATGAGACATTGTACCACATGTTTAAAAAAAAAAAAAGTACAGAGTGGTGAAAGGATTTCCCCAGCAAGGGGGTTGAGCTGGACATAGTTTTGGCTTACCATTATGTGTCTTTGTAGGCACAGGGCTCTTACACTGGACCAGCCTTTGTGTCAGATCTAGCTGCAATGCCTGAGTCCCTGAAGCTGCCTCTCATCTGTGAATTAGCTTTGGTTTGTTTCTACCCATGCAGCTGCTATTTTTCATTTAGTCTAATTTTAGCATATGTACCAGCAGCTGCAAATGTAAATGGTCCCATTTGGTATCCAGTGTATCCAAATAGAGAAGTAGCCCACGTGAGGTATGCTGGGTTCCCCTCTCTGCATAACTTTAAAAATAGAGAACTAATAAACAGTTTCTGCAAAGTATGGTATTATGACAAATTGTATTACACAATTTTATTGTTGATTGTGGGGTTTTTTTGGTTTTTTGGCTGGGTTTTTTTCTGATGAATTGAAGACAGAAATTGTAAATTTTACAAATAAATATTTTCTTTCAGAATTGGGAAACAACAGAATTTGTCCCAGAGCTGCCACGCTAGACCTGGAGACTGAAGCTGATTGGGAGCACAGAAATGGGACAAAAAAAGCAGACTTCCTACAATCAGTGGTATTTTCACATAATGATGTGTTTGTTTCTTGGGAAAGGAAATGAACCAGTTGGGAGAAAAAAAGGATGATCAAAGAAAAATTCAGGTAGCAAGAGTAATCAATTGAAGCTTAATATTAAATTTATATCAGCAAGAACCAGTGTCCCAGGTTCAGGAGTGCTATTAGGAAAACCACTGAACTGTCTGGGTGAATTGATATATCAGTAGGATTTTAATATATTTTTGATATATTTTGAGATATCTATGGCTTGTTTTCCCTGCTGGTTCTTCTGCTCCCCTCCCTCCAGTTTCACACTCACTGGTGGAGTGCTGCAACAAAACCAAGTCAAGAACATTGAGACAAGAAGCTTATGTCCATTCTTCAGTCATTGTACCTTCTTCACAAAGGGAAAAAGCCCTTTTGTTCCCCTTTCTGACACAGCAGATTGGTCCTTCCCAGGTGTGATCTTTGTTCTGTGTACACTATGAAACTAATTCAGAGGTAGATATCTTCTATGCTCAGCCAAAATCAGATGTTTTAGTTGTTGAACAAGGTCTGTGACTTGGGTTACTCTTGCCTATTTTTTCAACAGAACAAAATAAGCAATGTGGACTCATAATATCAAGATTATGCAGCAAGAGGCTTAATGATCATTTATTTGGAGACATGTTTTGATGTCTTGGCTTCCACCAAATATGTTTCCATTGTCTAGCCAGGGAGTAGGCAGTGTGGGATGTCTATGCAGATCCTCAGATCAGCCCTATCCTGCCCTGATAGTGTTCTCTTAAGCCTATGAAAGTCCCTTGTATAAAAAGAGAGAGCAAACTAGTTTCTGTTTATTTTTGTCTATATGCCAGGTGACGGACTAGGTGGGTGGAAGTTTAAGAATAATTGTTGTCAGAACATCAGTAGAATAAAATTTTCTTATACCTTTTCTCCTTAATCACTGTTGATGTTTCATGTTGAGTATTTCAAATGAGCAACCCAGCTTTGATCTGCCAGAGCACTGGCAGTCTTTGCTCATTAATCTTACTGAATAAGAAGTGAAGATCTGTTACAGACATTGAGTATCGTCTATCATTGATCCTTGTGAGGATGAACATTACGCCTTGAAAAGACTATGCCAGTGAGGGAAGCAATGCCAAAAATATATATGCTGTAAGTAAGTGGAGAATTCAGTACCCTTGCCATAAGCACCAGGCTGAACAATGTTGTGTTTGGCCATCACTTTTGGTACTCTTTATGGACTGCTTTTTTTTTTTCCTATCAGGAACATGCTACACACTCCAGTTAATTCTTGCAGCTAGTGCCAGGAGCAAACCAGATCAACTTTGGTTGTCCTCAGACACTTAAACAGCAGGGTTAATTTTGCACGTAGTAGTTTTCCTTTTTGATTGAAGTTTTGGCATCTTTACATGGTTATCAATACCTGTCAGTACTGGAATCACCATACTGAAAGTGGAGTAAGTACAGCTTTGAAAATCAGCACAGCAGAATCAAGCTTTCAGATGTAAATTCTTCAGCTCTATCACCTAGTCTTGCACATGACGCTAGTTGTGCAATGGAACTAATAACCAGGCAAGGAATCTTATAACCCAAATAATTGAAACTCTGAGAAGAAGCAGTGCAGTTCCTTGACCCTGGAATGTGCACTGTCCTCTTCACTGTCATGGTCATGAAATTCTGACATAAATAAAAGTTGATATAAAACCTCCCCATCATAGCAGCCACGGGGCGGCCAGAGCTTATAACCTCTGTGCTACCAGAATGCTCAAAGGCAGCTGAGAAGCAGCAACATCTGCATACACTGCAGGTGGCAAACGCCTTCTGTGCCAGGGTGACAGCGTGCTGCAGTGGGGATGGAGTAGCCTGTGGGGCATCTGTCTGCTCCTAATGCAAATACCCACCTGAGCTGAAGACTTTCTGAGGAAGAGTTTTCTATTTTAAAAAAAAAAGTGGTGTTTTTATCAGAATTTTCTTTTAAAAAGTATCAGTCAATCAGAAACACAGAACGCACTGCATACTATATCATTTAAAGGATCAGCAACAAATGGTTAATAATAACAGCTTGTTATTCAGCCATATGTCAACACTGCTTCCACGTGCTATCAGGTAAATACCTAAAAATAATTTTACCTTCCAAAATCAGATCACTAAAAATATGGGGAATAGTACTCAAAATGCTATTGTAAAATATTCACAAAAAGTAATTTTATTAACTCCATGCTAACATGATAACTGAGGCAAAGTTGACTCCATCTACTTTTCCAATGTAATGTGCTAATTATATAAAGAGCTATTTTTCTTTACTGATGGGAAATTTAATACAACTGGAAAAAGCAGATAAAATTCACTAAATGTCTTGTGAGATGGATATACTACTGTGTGTTCCTTCATAACCTTACTGAAACCAGGGACAGGAAAAAAATATGAAAAAAAATCGAGATCAATAGTTTTTTCGGTTTTATAACCCTCTTATTAGACATGCAATTTTACTAGCTAAATTGCTACTGAGTTTTGTTTAACCTTTGCTGAGGGGTGCAGCCCTTTTTTGAGCAGCCCTCCTTCCTCACCAGCCATTAGTCCCATTCTGCCCGAGCATGACGCAGGTTTGGGAGAGGAGAACTATCAAGTCTAGAATAATTTCTGAATGCAAAGTCACTTCTTGCTTGGGCTCAAAATTTCCCCCCTATAGTCTTCTCAAATTTGGAGGTCAGCTGCTGCCACCTCTCCCAGCTCTTTCTGTGCTACAGGGACTGCCTGGGCCCTGATGTTCCAACTCAAACTGTTGATTACCCAGGCTGCACTTTATTTTCCGGCATCACCAGAAGCCCAGGCTTCACACGTCAGGCTTAGCTGGCTGGCAGGCTAGTGGCTCTGCAGCTCTTGTAGCCGAGCTGAAAGGCCTTAGAGGATGAACAATGATAGATCTCGACAAAGCTCTTGTCTTCCCTGGTTCCTCAACCCCTTCCTCATCTTTGCTGCTGGAGCTTCCACATGGGTGAGATCTGCCTTGCCAGCACAGTGGTTTGTCCAGGGGCAGTGGGGATGGGGCTCAGTGCTTCATCTTTCTTACAGGACACATACTTCCTTTTTTGTACCACCCAGGAACTCTAATGGCAAAGCGTGCTCAGGGTGCTGGCCTGGCTAGAGCCCTGTGGCTCACCCTGTGTTGCCCCACATCACAATACCCGCACAGCCTCGCAGTGGGAGCACCCAGGACTGCACTCAGTGCATTCAGCTGAGTCCTCCCTGCCTCTTCCTCCTCCATTTTAAATGGTGTTCATACCTCTCACAGTGGACCATTGTGATTCATGAGCGAACATCTCTGACATGATCTGCAAAGAAAAGGTGCTGCATGCTCTCAGTGCTGTTCATTTCTCAGAACAAAGCTGCTTAAGAACACAGGACTTGCACCATGTACAGTAGACATTTCTGGCATAGCTTTTACTGAGGTTAATATAATATTCATAACACTGCTAAAGGACTGCTTGTTGGACAAAAGGATTTTGCTACTGGCATTTATCTATAGAAAAGTTTTTCTGTTTTATGCCCACATACTAGCATATAATTATAGTAATAAAGTCTAGTCCCTCGCTTGAAGTGACTGCTGCCAGTATTATGAAATCATGGCAATGGTTGTAAAAATAAAAGAGGTCATAACCCCTCCACACACACCCCCCCACTCTGTAGCTGATATGAAATAGCTTTGGTGGGAAAATGCAGACCTTTAAACTTTCTCTACCAAACTCAATGCATTCTGTATTTAACTTATCCTCTAAAACAGTTTGTATTATAGGAATTTGAAAACTGCATATAACCATGGAAAAAGTCTGGACTTAATTAGCTACTGAGTTGAGCTCAGTTTAAGCAAAATAACAACCATTTCTTTGTGTTAACTATTTTTAATTATATGCGTTTCATGCATCAGCCTGTCCTTATGCCAAGACTTTTCGAGAATCAACTTCTGCCTCACTGTTCTAGTTTTGGCAAAGAAAAGTATCAGGAAATGTCTGCATGAAGATGCTTTTTCATGTCTAGCAGGGCAAGAACATTTCTTTCTCAGGAAAAAAGCCAATTATCTTAGAATTGCTGTGACATCAAGCACAATATGTTACAAGCTCCCAGGTGCCTCCTGGTAAAGCAGTAGAGGGAGTGGGAGGAAAGGCAAGGACAGGGAGGAAAGATTGCTGCCCATATTCTTTGCAGACACTTTTCCAGTCTTCTGCAGCAAATGCCCCTTTTCCCCCATTACCAACATAAACCTTAGAAAAAAATATTTAGGGGACTATGGAGTTAAGCCATGCAAGAAGAAACAGCAGAGTAGGCACAACCAAAGCGCCTGTATGTCACAGCAAACTGTAGAAGCCAGCACCCATGTGCACCCATGGGACAGTGCAAGGCTGTCTCTGGCTGCCAAGCAACTCGGGGTACAAAGGTGCACATACGGCTTTTTTGTTCCTTTCTCTTCAGAATTGTTACACTGAGGCCCTGGTATCACAAAGTGTTTCCACCACCCTGCTGAAAGAGGTTGAACTTTCTTAGGTGCTCCTAGTTAATCTCAAAAAATCATGCCCTGCTTGTCAATATTACTTGGACACCTGACTTTACTTTTTGATCTCCAAAAATTGCAGGTTCAGATTTGACTTTATCCAAAAGATGACAGAATTGAAGGTGTCATCAGAGAGTAAGAAGAGGAATTAAGATGAATTAAGAGATAAGCAAGTGCAATACTGCTGCATTTGACAGACTCTTCCTGTTCCCTCAGCTCTTCATAGTTTGAAGAGTGTCAAACGCATACAGTGAAGGCAGTTGAAAAGTACAATTCCCAGCATGGCCCTGAATGATCTGTCTTGTTTTGTTTT
Organism: Campylorhamphus procurvoides; assembly: GCA_013396655.1. Taxonomy (NCBI): domain Eukaryota; kingdom Metazoa; phylum Chordata; class Aves; order Passeriformes; family Dendrocolaptidae; genus Campylorhamphus; species Campylorhamphus procurvoides. The sequence continues at coordinate 577,447 of WBMV01008585.1, forward strand.
CTTAGCTGAGGCCTTTGGAGCCAGCTGGAAAAGAAAAACAACAAAACTCTCTTTTTCACTCTTCTTTACTGGAAGTGGAAAGTGAAGAAGAATAAGGAAGGTAGAGGAAGAGGAAGGTAACAGTAATAACTTATAGGTTGACAAAGTCAGAAAAGAAGCTCAGAAAGAGTGATACAGGACGTAGGTTTTCAGATAATGCTAAGAATTATGAAAAACTCACTTGAATGGAAAACTGGAGGCTCTTTAGACCTTCCCTTTTGCTCCCGTGTTTCATTCAAGAAAACAAAAATTCAGAAAATGAGTCAAGCAGGGAACAAACAGGTTAAGCTTAGAGAGCAAAGCAATAAAGTAAAAAATATCATGACAGATTCTGCTCTTGTTTATCCTGAAGTAAATATTGAATTGTCCCATTGGGACAACTCTGAGTTTGCCTCAACACAACTGAAAGCAGAATGTGGCCCTTGCACAATATGTCCAGATGTTCCTTTTTTCTATGATGAAAATGTGAGAGTTTCAAAGAGATCTCTCAGACTGACAAAATCCACAGCCTCCACCCTCTCCCCATGTAGCTCTACTTAATTCAGCTGGTTACACCAGAGACAACTAGACTTTTGGCTCAATGAACATTTCTTTTCAATGTTTTACATTGTAAACCTACTATACAGGTTTGTTGGTGCCTGCAGTTTAGCAAACCAAAGCCATGGTGCTTTCACAAAGATGGCTGGTCCAAGGGAAACCTTCCTGATGTCTAAGACAGCAACATTTTTCTTTTCTTCTGACCTTGTCTGCAGAGACTATCAGCAACCTGCAGAAGGAAATATTCCCCTTGTATCTCTTGGATATCATGTTGGCCACAGATAATCAGCAGGCAGAAAGGTGATTGTTAAATATTTGCTGCTGAACTGCCTGGTGCAGGCATACATCCTTCACTTCAGCTGTCTCTCACAGTGTCTCTGGCTGAATGATCTCATTTTGCATGGAGTCCCTGCATTTTGTAAAGAAGCCCAGAGATATAGAAGGGATCCATCATTTTACACTCCCATGCCAAATTCTGGCAGTGTCTAAGCAGGTGCTCAGACATGCTGGAGATCCAGAAAATCAAGGTAATTACTTAACAAGATGGATAGTTGGTTTGACTCACTGCTCTTTGTGGATGTGTTCATGATTACTGCAGGAGCCAAATGCTCTAGTGAAACAGTGCACAGGATTTGGGGAGAATAAAGAGGAATGGGGGTGGATCAGCCAGGGAGGTAAATGTGTATAATCCTGCCATTTTCTTTCCCTAGAAACCCTCCACATTTCAAGAGTGAGGTGGTCACGGATAGGAAATAATGGTGCCTTGTCCTGCTTCGCAATGCAGGCAGCTGCCTTCTCTACCTTACAGTTAAAGGCCAGGGTCTGCCAGGCTCTGCCTGAGGGCAGCTGGACCTGCCCGTGACTCAGAACTTGTCCACTATGGTGTGACTGTCCAGGGAGATGGCACAGCTGGAATGGTTGTGTCATATTCACAAACAGCCCTTACCTCCTTCCTCCAACAGTGTCCCCCTGACCATCCCCAGCAAACCATACCTGACACACCAGTTGCAGTTTTGGCTGGGCAGCAGAGCTTCTGCTGTTCTTCTGTTGCCTTCAAAAGAATAATAATCCTGGGTGCCTTGTACTGCACGAGTTGAGCTGCAGAAAGAGAAAGGTTACTTGGTCATCATGGCCAGGGAGTCAACTTCCCTCTGCCACCTACCTTCATTCAAATTACATGACTACTGGCATCATGCTGGTAAAATCCCCTTCGCTCTCTCGCCTCTTTTAGCCATGCAAATTTCTTCATACTTGGTCATCTGCTATTGCGGCTGTGGGGTCTGATCCTGTCATACCTCAGGTCCTTTACTGTCCTCTAATTGCCTTTGTATTGAACAGGCAGCACCAGGATTGGTTGTTCTATGCCCAGGTTGGTGAAGACAAAACGCATGGATGCGCTGTGGCTGTAAGGTTCATTCCTGCTCCCCTAGAAGTTCACATTAACTCCAGTTCTCACAAGAAATATCTTCCACAAAAGCGTAACCTCAGCAAGGCAGGGGTTTTTTTTAAACCAGTAATAACTGATAAAAAAACCCAAAGCATGGCGGTATGTCAGTGAAATAATTAATTTTTCTTCTGTTGCTGAAACAAGGATCCCGTCAGTTTCTCTAGTGACTGCTTTCCTGAAGAACCACAATGTCCCCTCCTGTGGTGCAGAGAGTGTCCCTTTGGTTCACCACAGTGGATCTAGGCCATGGCACGATTGCTTTACCATCTACAAACTGGGTGCCTAGAAGGAGTGGGGCAGGCAGCAGGCTCCCCATGGATTTTCCCCTCCTGCACTAGACCCTGCCAGGAAAGAGAGGCATTAGTGGACCAGTGGGATCAGGGAGAGAGGCTTGTGGGCTTGGGCTAGTATCACAATTCATATTTCATGCATGTCTCTTTCTCAGTGAGAACCTCCTCACAGCTGATGAGCTTAGCCACAGTAAGCTGGACATCAAACTGTGTGCTGGTAATGTGTTTCTGTATTCAGGATCTCTGAGTTAACCCCATACCCTCTGAGGGCAGTGACCTCACAGAACTGCAACATGGTCCTTGCAAACCTGATGCCATCTAGGACTGCTGCTCTGAGACTCACCCTTTGGGGTAAATTCACTTACAACAACACCTATGTGACCAAACTTGACCTCCTGTCTGTTTTTCCTCTGCAGAACCAAAGATCCTCAGGACAGACACATTTCTGGTTGTGTACTTGCACAGGGTCCACCACAACAGAATTGATTCCACAGACATTTCCCTAATACACTTGAGCACACTGACCAAGAGAGCTCCTTGTCAAGCACACAGTCACCTGAAATAAATCCTCTGTGCCATTGCTAACCCACTTTTTAACTGCCTAATTAGGGCATAGCAGCAGCAAAGTAAGAATTGTTTAATACCTTTGCCCAGAGAAATATCCAGATACCCATGGAGAAAGAAGTTGCCCTTGGGCACAGACTTTAGATACACAACAATGAGACACAGGAGGGGGGACAACACATGACATTGCCTCTGGCCAAAATCTATCTCTCAGGGAGATGTTTAGCAAAACAACAACCATCACCACCACAGAGCTCTCTGGGTTGTCACAGAAGATGATTACACTGATTAGCCTTGAAGTTAAAATTTTGAAAAAAATTGTTTGGATCAATTCTTGCTAGCAACTGAAAAGAGAGACTCATACTGCCCTATATGGTAAAAATGCAGCTCACATTCAGTGGGAAAATGTGGATTTTATTTTCTTCAGTTACAGCAGTTAATCCTGTCAGTTCATTTTAATAATGTTTTTTATAAACCCACTCGGATCCAGATGTGCTGTGTTATTGTGTTCTTTTCAGGGATGCTGGGCATTTAGTCCACGTTTATAACACATTAATGATGCTGACAGAAAAAGAAGGGATTCAAAAGCTATGGTCCAATGATTATTCCTAACATTTTCCAGCATCTTTTTCAAAATTACTAAATTTGCTTTATCTTTACAGGATAAGGCTTGTCTGTATACCAGGTTTGAAAAAAAGATAAAAGATCCTGGCTTGACCTGAGAATGACCTTTCTGTACACAAGCTCCGTTATTGTAGAGGAACTGAAAGCAGCAGTGCTTAGCAAAACCAAACCAAACAAGCCCCGAGAAGCAGGCGGAGGGGCTGGAGCTGCAGAGAGGTGAAGCTCAGAGCACCAGCCCCTGCCCCTGCGCGCTGCCCGTGCCCGGGCGCCCGGGAGCCAAACCTCTGTGCAGACCTGGGGCCATTTGGCAGCAGCGAACCCCAACAGGACATGATCCTCCCCAGCCCTGGAAAAATTCGTGTCTAAAAGCAGATCCAAACCACCATGGTGTTTGCTTACATCTGCTGTTCTGAAGAAGAGTCTGGGGGGGGTGGGGGTTGTGGTGGGTTTTTTGTTTTGGTTTGTTTTTTTGTTTCTTTGGTGGTTTTTTGTTGTTGTTTGGAGTTTTTTTGGTTTGTGTGTGTCTGTGTGTGTGTGTGTGCGTGTGTGTGTGTATGTGTGCACGCACGTGTGGGGTTTTTTTTTGCTTGTTTTTGGTTTGTGTGTGTCTGTGTGTGTGTGTGTGCGTGTGTGTGTGTATGTGTGCACGCACGTGTGGGGTTTTTTTTTGCTTGTTTTTGGGTTTTTTTGGTCAAATTTGCTGTAAGCCTCCTTGATTTCATCATCCTGAGCAGGGCAAGCTTCAAAAGGCAGGCAGTTTCAAAGCAAGCTGCAACTGCTCAGAGATTGCTGAGGAATTTGGACTTGCAATTACTTGCAGGAATTTGGATAATTACTCATCCTTTCAATCCGAGACATTTTATACCCATGCAACTCTTAATTACAGAAGCTGCATCAAATTTGTGATAACCTGTAGATGTTTTTTAATGGGTACTGTTACATGATATGAGGATTTTTCACACGAACAGAAGAATATACTTCTGGCTTCCTGGCCTGCTTCCCACATTTGAACTACTGGTTCTTTGACTTCTCTGGGGGAGGTTACTGACCATGCTCCTCCTCTGCAGATCTCTGCTGTGCTCTGCACATATCTGCTTAGCAGAACAAATTGGGAAGTGATATTTCCCTTGAGATAAATTTTTCTTCCAACTGAAAAACGAACCACATTCTAAAGAACTGCTTTTTCAAAAGCTGGTCAATATTTTGATTGAAAAATCAGAAAAGCAAGTCTCTGTATAAGAGCTTGAAGGTAAGGGATTCAGAGTGCATGTAGGTGCTCTGCAGTAAGGGTTGACCTTGAGATGAGATTCATCTCCCTTCTCCAGTGCTGTGAGCCTACTGACAAAACTGGATGATGGGCACACAGGTCTGGAAATGTTTCACAGCACGGTCCCCCACCTCCTCAACATCCCACTCCACAGGGCCAGCTGGCCCAGATGGGCTGAGACATGCTCTGCACCTGAGTGAGAGCCCAAGAGGACATTTCACTCCAGGGCAGCCCAGGGCCACCCTTTCCCACAGGCATGCAAGTAGTCAGAGAGTATCTGATTTTTGTGCAGTTGTTGACGAGTGATCAGGATGGGGGCCAGAGAAGTCCTGTTCCTGCTGCTGGTTGCATAAAGGTCCCTGTGTCAAAACCAGTTTTCTTTACAGCTTTCTTTCCTAGTGGTGGCTTATCTCTGGCCTCCCAAAGTACCTGCAGATTAAAAATGAAGAGGCTGAGAGGAAAAATCTGAACCTGTCCCAGGAGGGAGCTTACAAAAGCTGTAACTCAGCTTGTGCTCTGGAGGAGTGGTGTAGTATTGCTTTGTCAAAAGCAGTGCAGCTGCTTGAGTCACTGAGTTATTTACATGCTGCATCAGTATATGTGCTTCCTGAATGAACTATATTTTACTTTTATCAGCCATCTGTTTTTCAGACTTGACATTGGTGGTTTCAGTTCTTCTGCTAAAATACATCTTGTACTCAAGAAAATGTTTCCTGTTATGGTTCCTGCCCAGTGACTTACAGAAACTGTGACAGATCAGATAGCAGTGGAAGCTGTGGCCACATTCTCCTGCAGCTGCTCAGCAGCAGAAGAGCAGGACACCACTGTCCTGACCACTCTGCTTCGAGCGAGCCTGACAAGAGCCTCCATGGTGGAGGAGTGAGGCCTGTCTCTGTGAGACTGATAAAAGCATCTCCCTTGTCCTCAGGATAATTCACTTCACCTGCTCTCCAAGCAGACCCACCCTCCTGCATTCAGCAGCAGGACCAGTGGGAGCACATCTGCCAGGATGTGAATGTCCTGGGATGTCCCCCAGTGCCTCAGCCCCAGAATGTTCCCTTGCTGTTCCCTGACCTAGCAGCACCCTCCCTGGAGCCATCCTGCCCCAGGACACAGCACCCTGCCCTGGTCCCATGCCCTCCTCCACCTCCCTGCATCACTGGGCAAACCCAGCTTCTCCCAAGGCAGGGACTGCAGCTTTTAGGAAGCAATGGGATATCCTGTAGGAGGAAGACATCTGGGTAGATGCAGACAGAAGCCTGTTGAAAACACAGGGACATTTCCCTTCCCCTAAATAAATAAATAAATCAAGCTGATTTCACAGTGGCAGGCAGTTTCACACTTTAAATTGGCCTGTAATGAGGATGTCTCATGATGTTCAGGCTCTGTGTAAACTGTGGGTGATTTCACACTCAATATTGCATTTAGTTCCTGATAATATTTAGATCATGTGTAAAATTTCATAAATGAGTACAGAACAAACAGTGTTGCTTATAAAGCACTGTTTACAAACCAGGGAAGGGAAAGTCTAAGAAGTCAGTTCACCTGGCAGAAGGGCCACCAGTGGGTAAGTTGTGAACCAAAAACCCTCAGAAAGGTGCTGCAGATGGGACTGAGGCATGTATAAGCACACTGCTACAATACCAGTGGGAGCAAACTTACTCAGACCAACACTTTAATGGTTTATTAAGGCCAAGTGAGTAATGGGGAAATAACCATCAATAATTTAACCAGAAATTCCCTGAAACACTAAGGGTTTAAAATTATTAAACCAATGTCATTTGACTAATTTATAACTTGATCTATAAGGTGAAAAATTACTACTCAAACATTTTGAATGACAAATCATGCATATTATGTTTGACTACAGTTAAACAGAACACAAATGTGCTGCTTGTTTCTTAGTTGTATTTATGCCCAGTGCCAAAGATTTTCTGCTGTGAACGTGTTCTTGGCTGTCAAACACACTTGCCTGCCCTGCATACCTCAGTACCTGTACATGCCATACCTGCATGGCTCACCATCTCCTGATGCCATAAATACACTGAAAGCTGTTGAATCATGCTAAGTGGTGATGATTCTTATGCTTCTCTTTCCCTCCATATTATATTGATCTATGTTTATGTTAGTCTTGGTATTAGCCAGTAGACACCATTAAGAGGTGTGAGTACAGAAGTGTGGTAATTCTAGAGTATGTTCATCCTGAATAAAACATTTGAGTTTATCTTTCAGAGCCTGCTCTGGTACTTCTGAGAAGGCAGGGTCCTGGGTGCGGGCAGGTACTACCGAGTTGGTCAACAGCATGCTGGATTACTGTCTCCTATTACAGACATTTTTCCTGAAGCATTGGGCATCTAATTGCAACTAGAAGACTGAAGAAATCTGCTTTGAGTTGACTGCAATTACTTTGTTTGGACTGTATTGTATGGCTATTTCTTAATCTTGTCAAGGACAAACTACTTGCAATTGACAAAGAAAGAAGGGAAGGAGAAGAATATGAAAAGGATGAAAAAATGCCATGGTAAGGTTACTGAAACACCAACTAAGTTTTTGGATATGTGAAGAATATCCAGCATGATGAAGCATTCATCTTTTCATATGAGTTTCAGAAGATTTTCCAAGACAAACACTGATAGTCAAAACAATTATTAATCAACATAGTCAGGCTATTTCCTTCTTATTAATTTCTAAAGGGAGACAAAGCTGTTCACATAGCATTCTGTAAAAAACAGAGAGAGCAAGAATATGTTGAAAAGGCAGCACTTTCATAGTATTCACTGTGTTTGCTCTTGAACAGACAGTATTCCTTATAAAGCAGCAAAGTGAGCAACACAGGAATCTACAAACTGCAACAGACTCTTGCAAAAGACCTGACACTTTATCTTAATATACATCTGCAATTACAAAAGTTGTGAGAAAGCTGCAAAATTAACCACAACCCTGGAGGACTTGGTTCTGTACATCTAACTGAGGGAAGCTGACAAAAACCCCTTTATACAAAAAAGCACTGAAAATTGAAAAACAGGCCTGTACATTCTTTGTCTATCCAAGTAATTTCCCAGAAAGTTTTCAAGTTTTACAGTTAGCTTTTGTACTGTAAAGAAATAAAGATAGTAACCTTTACAGTGAAAGACAACTCTGTGAAAGCACAATACTGTGAGAAAACATATTTTATTACGTATTGCATCATGAGGTGGATTAATTCATTAGACAATATTAGTTTCTGTTGACATCAAGTATTCTTACTTTACCAAATCAAATCATAGACAGTTTCACAATCAGAACAACATGTTTTTCATCAGGGAAAAAAGAAGGTAATTATACTTTAATATCATGGCCTCAATTCTCAGGTTGTATTAAACTGCATTCTGTAAGAGATTTGTGGAATGGATTTTACCTTGGTCTGCCATCAGCTAGGACTTCCTCTGCATTCAGAAAATTAGTGTTTCTCCATGTTACTAGAAAAAAACAACTGTATCTGAGCTGCAAATTAGGTACTTCATCTGCATCAGCATAATTTGTTGGATAAATAATGTGGTCTGGCAGCTAGGGGAAGGCCTGGGAGACATATCTCCTGGGTAATGTGCCTGTTTTTGCTACCAGGGTACTTCATGAATACTCAGCAATCCCATAACCTTCCTGTCCCTCTGCTTTATGAGTAAGGACAACTGTAACTTCAGCTTTGTAAGGCATTTGAAGAGTAATGGGTAAAACGTGTTACCTTTATGCTGTAGATTATTATAGCTATTGGAAAAAAAAAAGAGAAAAAAAAGGTGGCAATATATGCAGATAGGAAACTTTCTAAATAAAAAGTTTATTAGGTTTAGTAGCTCTAAATCACATAGCAAAGCAGGTTTTGCATAGTAACAGAAAAGTAGAGCTTGAAAGCTCTACATTCCCTTATAATTGTTTGGACATAAAGCCATATCAAGCATAATCACAGCATCTCAGACAGTATTTGTACATGGGCAGGGACATAGGGATAAGGAAAACATGGTTGCCACTATGAGCCTAAGCAATTGTAGCAACTACCTCTGCAATTAGTAAACTTGTCCTCCTACCTAACCATGCAGACTTTTAGTTAACTTAATTACATCTTATCCCACTCTTACTGAATTTGGCAAGAAATTTGTTCCTGTCTTTTCTTCCAGGTATAACTTGTATGCCCCTTTTTAGTCCTTCTCTTTGAGTCAGAATAAATCCAACTGCTCACAAGCTGCATTTTCTGTTGTTGCTATCTCTGAACTTCTCTGGACTTTCTTGTCCAAAGTTTGTAATTCTAAGTTCTGAGTCCATGTGTAGAGAACTGTATCTAGTCAGGAAGCCTTACCTAAGCAAATACAGCAGAATCATTTCCCATGATTTTCACATGGTGATCCTGATAATATGTAATGGCCTAACCTTTGCCATTTTTGTCACAGCCTTATACTGTTGGCTCCACCACAACCCTGGTGTCCTACAACAGAAAAACTGACTACCCATTTTGCATTGTACACTGACCTCTGTTTCATAGTGTATCACATGTGTCTTTATTAAATGTCATTTGCTGAATTTTAGTCTTGTTCCCAGTGTAGAAAAGCCATCTTTTTATATTTTTTTATCCTGTCCTCCAAAAACCAGGCAATCTTTTTCAGCCAATTTTGTAGGTGTATCTTTTATGCCACTATGACTGAAAATACTGTATATAGAGAGTACTTGAGTACAGACCACTGTAGGCATCAACAGAATGTCAAATTATTGATGACGTTTCTCTGAATACAAGTTTTTGGCTGATTATGAATCAAGAATTATGCACTTCATATGTCCTTAATTTATTCATCATGAGAAAGAAAGTTATGTTGACGTGACAAAGAGAACACAGAATAAAGTTCTTCAAATGCAGAGGAAGACCTATTGCTGTGTTAAAAACACAGACTACTTTCGTTCCATTTTCCTCATATTTTAATCTTAAAGAAACACTGAAGTAAACAGAATTAAAGTAATCCATTACTGTTTGTATATGTAATCACAACTCTCTCATACTGTAAAGGACCAGTACTTCTGTAGCCACTGAATGTAAAAGTTAACTTTCATGAATGTAATTGTGTTTCAATTAATTTTAAATGCAATATAGCCCCGAATTAGGCTAGGTCCAGTTAAGAGCTAGGTATGCCTTTAACCTTTTACAAACTCTCCTGGGGCATTTAGGTGATGAGGCTCCCATCTCCACCCTCTGGTAACAAAACCTTGTAGCTCACCCTTTCCTCTCAGGACTGCAGCCCCTCTGCTGCTCATGCATTTGCCTCATGAGCTCCACCCAGCACAGCCGCGTTGCTAGAATTTGGTTTGGGAGCTGTGACTGCATTTGTCCCAAAACAATCTTTTCATAACAGCATCATCCATTTCTGTGGAGGTTACTGCAGCAAGCAACCCACATTCCTGGAGGGAGGAATTCTCCTCTAGTTCTCTGTCTCAGGAAGGTTGATGGGGAGTTGTCAGGTGTCCCATTCACCCTGAGGCTGGGTGCCAGGGCTGGGCAGAAAGCAAAATTCCTTCCTCTTCTGTCCTCACTTCAGTGGGACTTGGGCTTCTCTGGCTCTGTGTGAGCACAAAGAGCATGAAACCCCTGGATCTTCAGCAACAGCAGGTCATGTTTGACAATGTCAAAAATGGGAGCTCAAAATAATCTTCTGAGTCCTGTCCCATTTCCATAAGCAGTGGATGCCTTATTGGTCCTGCTGGGTGCACTTTGCTTCGCAGAGCCACGGTGATAGAGCATGGCAGTGTTAGAGCTGGAGACAGCTGCTGGCGCCAGGGCACGTACTCTACCAACTAATCTGGTTCATCCTCACAAGTGCAGGAGTTATTGTCTGTTTAAACAGAGGAACTTCCATTGGTGACAGAGACTTGTGCAGAGGCAGTCAGTTTGTTAGTATAGTCCTTTCCCCCTGTAGTGTGTTTTGTGCCTACATGCAGCTGCCCTAAAATACATCTAAAACTGCCTGCTTGCCTGTCTACTTTAGACATTGTGTAAAGCCATCTAAATCAGAATCTGACTCCCGTTTTGCACTGATTTAACAACTGGTGGAGGCACTGGAGAATCAGCGTCTCCTCCAAAAATATGCTGCCTGACAGTAGTGCTGATGCTGCAACATTAATGTTGTAGGTACAGAGCAGTTTATAACATCCAAAGTGAAATCATCACATTTTCATGAGGAGCTGGTAGTGCTAGACAAGTGGGCATTCATCTCCCCCAACTCTTCCCTGGTAACAAAGGAGAAAGACACACCTAGAGAAAACCATGGAGCAAGCTGGTTTTGGATACCACATTAAAGCTTAATGCTGCCCTGCCTTTGCTGAAGACCTTCTGAATATTGCAGTTGAGTCAATAATGTCTTTTCAAACTGGCTTATTCTTTTGCAGGCAGTTGCCCAAGCCAGTGCCTGTGGTAATCTCTCAGCCCACGGAACCTGGTTTCTGCAGGTGGCTCACTCTTAGCCACAAGGTAAACTGCAGCTAGTTCTGTGTCTGCACAAAAAGTCAGCATCCTGCTGAAGATGTGCTAGAGATTCCCCTTGGAAGCACAACTCTGGGACAGAGGAGTGGCTGCTTTTCACAGCTGTCATGTAGAACTGCTGAAATCCATATAGGCTGTAGCTTGAGCCTCCCCAGACCACAGGGGTCTTCTATGCTGAAGCAAGACATGAATGTGAAGTCTGCTCTCAAAGACCTCCTCTGCTCTGTGGGTCCTTTACCTCAGATGCTGCTGCAGATTAAGCATCTCAGAAGGACCAGGGGAACAGCAAAACAGTGTTTTCAAGTGGTTTCCTAGTTGCAGATGTGCAAAACCTCCCTTTAATACAAGCACATCCCACATGCAAGCCAGACAGATGACTAGGGAAATGCCAATCAGTAGGTGCAAACATTTTGCCCTGTGTGAAACTCCATTAGACTGCTCCAAATGCCATCTCTTGTGCATTTTCTCCTCTAGCCCTACTGCTGCAGTGAGCACCCTGTGCCTTTCCCTGGCTTTTAGTCGGCCTCCACATGACAGTAAAGCCTGTGGCCCACAATTAATTTCAGTCACTCAGAGGCACCTCCAGCAACTGACAGGTCAATATGCCCTGGACACAGTACATGATAACAATAACAAGCTTTTCGTTCTGCTACTTGCAAACTCACTCTCAGATGTTTTTGTTATTATAGCTGTTTAATCAAGGTACAGGAAGATAAAAGCCCTTTGCCATCAATCACAAACAGTGTATCACAGACATTTTAAGCCAATTTTTCTGTTATTGCTGGAGATATTTGATGCTTTGAAAATGGTGAGATGTCCCTGGCAGGCAGAGAGAGCAGGTGATCTCCCAGGCTCCTTCCAGACTCATGGTTGTTCCATTCTGTGAATAACAAAGTAACTTCCTAAAGGGAGTTGTGCTGCACACACTTACATATGTCGTTAATTCATGAGACTGCTCATTAAAATTAAAGCAGAACATTGCTATGGGGAGAATATTGTTCTTATTACCAACAACTCTCCAGAGATCTGTGGGGTGCAGGAGTCTGCTTCTTTTAATAAATAATATATAACTATATTATTTCTGTAATATTATGTGACTAAAGAAGATTTCATTCAACCACCTCTGCTCATCTTCTTTCATCTGTTATAATTTTTATTGTGGTTTGTTTAGAGATGATTACTTATTTCCCCTTGCCTCCTACATAAAACTCTCTTCTGTCTTTACCAACACTTTTTTCTTTTTTTTTTCNAGCCCTGAGGAACATTTATATTACAACTGATATATTATCCAGTATCTAAACCAAAGGCTGAAATTGGGCAACACATCTCCACAGATCATTCAGCACACTTTTGATTGTTTGTACATGTCCATACTGAAATGCATAGTTTAAATTGCTCTGTATTAACACACTGCACAATTTCCTCTATCCCAAAAGAGAACTAAAAATATTTAGGGAGACAAAACATAGCTGTTGCCCTTTTTAGCTGCTCACACTTGAGAAGGTAGTAGCATAAAAAGGAGACAAAAAATAGGAAACTTGAGAATGCCAAATTCTCTTCTGCTTTAACATTGCACACTTTTTCAGGTGAGGAAGACTCAGTGAATAATTTGGCCCATGATGTGCAGTCTCATTTGGGTTTGGATATCTGGAAATGCAAGACCACTATGCTGCCATGTAAAACACAGTGGCATCTCTAACGTTATGACACTTATCTGACATGAGTAGTATAGACGCATGTCTAGAGTAGGAGCCTGGTAATTTGCTTCCCTGAAACAGGAGTTTTCTTTAAACCATTTATACGCTCTGACATCGTGTCAGATTATATCAGAGCATTTTCCATAAATGAATTTTGCATATGTGAGAGATGCTGTCCATGACAGGCTCAAGGCTGAAATATTTAAATTACTTAAAGATTTAATTTATGGGTTGTTTACAAATATAAACTTCAATTCTTTTGGCTTTCCCTGAATAATCCAGTGTGTCTCCTACTTTTCCCCATGACTAATTGGCTGCATCCTGAATATATAGAGAAGGTCTATATTCTGTGCAGTTACCCACAAGGACATTATCAACAAAGAAAGTTCTCCTGTTTGGTTTTCACAACTGTTGCTCAACACAAAGATGCTTTAAATTCATAGCCATGCCATTATTTGAAAACTGTTGTTAGAAAACCTAAAAATAAAAAAGTGTTATCTTTCATCTAGGAGCTGATCTCAATCCCCCTTCAGACAATGGAAAAATTTCTGTTAGCATAAGTGGGGGCTTTTATCAATCTGTGATTTCTGACTCTATACCAGGACTCCCTTTTTCTGCTGATTTCTGCTAAAGATAATGAGGGATTCCTCCGAGTTTCACTCAATGAGATTTTAAACATTCCTTGTAGCTGAGACATGACTATAAGTTTCAAGTTTCTGTAAGAAAACTGGGAAAAAACATTACCTGAACAAAATAATTCATGGCATATAATAATGTATTTAAAACAACTACACATCATGAAGTTAGAAATAGGTATTGATGATGCTTAAAGCTGTCAGACAATTTACAATGGACTCCAGGAATGATGGTAACTGTACAGGTCAAAAATCAACTATTGAAAAAGTATGCTCATAGGTAAAATTTCTCAGATTTATGTAGATCAGCCCTTGTGAAAAGCGATGAGCCCAATGCAGGAATAGTTAGTAAAAGAACTAAGTGGTGTAAACCATAACAGCAGAAATTGCTCTTTGAATCTGCATGTGGGGGTGTCTGGTGAGCTCTGTCCTACAAACATGGTCACACTCCTGCAGAGAGGGGATGGACCAGGCCCAGAGGCTCACAGCTGCTGCAAAACTTGGCATGGACATCTCGGGAAATCCCAGTTAACTGCCTGTTTCTGCAGCATGAAGACCTGCTCTGCCTCACCCCTTATGAGGGACAAAACAGGTGCCAGTTTAATGCCACCATGGGAGATAAACTACCAACAAGCCAGAACATCACTGCATGGGAAACAGAACTGCAGGATAGATCTAAATGTGAACAGATCAATCCACTGAACAAAGATCCTCAAACTAGACCCCAATTAGTGCTGAGGAGCTTCAGTGTTGCATGCACTGGTTTCAGGTGACTATTTGCAAGAAAACAATTTAAATAAATCCCTGTCTAACCTGTTGAGGCACTTGAAATACCAAAACTACTTACAGTTTCTGGCGAAAATATCCTTAGGCAACAGTAGCTGTGCTATCTTGCATGCCCTATAGCACCTCTCTCCTGGCTAGTGTGACTATCTAGGTACATATCTCCTTGCCTGTGGCACTTCAGAATTCAGAAATTAAGTGCCCCTCTGCCTAAACTCCCTGAAGAGCATGATTTTTCATGCATACCAGAACACACCTAAGACAAACTGAGAGACTACTTCTATTCTAGTGATGAAAATGGTTTCTCCAGCCCTCAAGGCAGCTGGAATGGGACAGCATGCATGCATTCATATGGCTTCACCCCACTCACCTCAAACAGTTCCCTGGGAAAGTGGCCAGCACTGGCTAACTCTGAGCTGTTCCATCACCTTTGCTGCTGCAGTCTGGGCTCTCAAGAGCCAAGACCTTGCCAGGACTCTGCTAATTGAGTCTCTCAGGTCCATGTCTGGCCCTGCTTAGTCTATCAGTACAGATCCCCTCTCCTGAACAACTCATATGTTAGGATGTTTCTTGCTTCACTCCAGACTGTGGGTTAGGGCATTTTCCTGGAAGTACCCTGTAGGCATGTGGAGAAATAAAACATAATTTCAGATCCTGTTTCCCTGATCCCAAATATAAGCAGAATAAAGAAAAGGTCAGATTATTCATTTTTTAATTTTATTTTTGCAGCGTAGATGAAAACGCAGAGAGGACAGCACTTATGGCAGGTGAACTGCAGTTCCCTCTCCCTCTTCCCCAAGGCTGCCACTCTTGCTTGGAGATAATTTAATCAGTAAATATTGGTTTGGTTTTCTCTTTTTTTTGGTCACAGACAGATTAGAACTACAGGTATAAGTGAAATGGACTGTGCTCATTCCCCACATGATAGAGTGAGGGTTCTTCTCAAAGATAATGCAAGACTCTTGAAGGCACCTCTGTTTCCTAAGCTCAGGAAAGAGAAGCATGAAATGGGATCCTCTCTAGAAAGGATTTTGATTTACTCATCTGTTCTGAGGATGGAGGCTTGCTGTGGAAGTCCCTGACCTTCACATCATGTCTGGGAAGACACATGAGCAACTGTGAACCCTGTAGATATTGGCTGCTCCCTGGACTTTTTGAAGGGCAAACTCCTCAAGGATCCAGCCTTAGGGATTGGGAGCAATTTATAGTAATGGCTTTCAGTGCTGCTATGTTTCACACTGCTCTGAGTAGTGGTTATGGCAAAGAAAACTTGCCAGACCTCTTTCAACAACATCCTGGATTAATGAATAACCTGGTTCTGGGCAGAGATATGGAAATATACTCTTGTGAGCTTTGCTCTCAGCCATTTGAATTGAGGTGCAACAACAATGACATTTCAGCAGGGGTGGGTTAAGAAAAGGGTGCAAGGATCAGAAAACAAGAGGATGGGAAAAAGAAGGAGAGACAGTAACTTCATGATTAGAAATAACTGGTAATGAGATGAGAAGTGTGCTTGAAGATGGCTTCCTTTGTGGGAGCAGGGCATGCAAAAGCAAGAAAAGAGGAGTCAGAGCCAAGCAGGCTTGCAGATTTGTGAAGTGAAAGCTTCTCTATGAAAATACTATTTTACTATTTAATGGCATGTTCTGCAGCTAGAGAATGCCACCCTTTCACTTTTGTGGATAAAATCTCACTCCTGGCTTGCAGTAAGAGTAGAGAGGCCACATAGCTATTCTTCAGGGATGGAGTTAACCACCTGACTGAAAGAGAGGGAGAGAGCAAAAAAAAAAGTTATGTTCTTAGGACAGAATGAGAGAGCAAAGTCATTCGACAAATGACAGACATGGTGCAAAGCTTATGTATCTGTGTTTTAAGCTCCTGACTAGGAAATCAGGTTAAAAGGCAGATGGAAAGAAAATTCTGAGGTGGAAAAATTAAAAGCAGAAGAGGTAGAAGTAAGGAGAGGAGCTAGAAACAGGAAAGGGGACAAACATGAGTGATGCACCTGGAAAATTCACAGCACTCTTGCCAGGCACTCTGCAGAGTAAGATCACCAGCAAGACAGGATGGGGCTGAGGATGAAGGGGGAAAATCTATGAGTAGTGAGCACAGCAAAATGGCTGAGCATGTTGAGTCTGAGGATTGAGGAGAGGCCAATGCTCTCATATGCACAAGAATGCTGCACCAACGGGTGCAGAGACGAAACGCGCTCCTGCATGTGTGCCTATGAATTAGGCTCGAGCTCCAGCAGCCACCTCTCTGTGCCAGCACCATTTATTCTTTGCTTCAAGAAAAAGTGAGTTGCGCAAGGCCAGTGGTGCTGATCTCCATATAAGGTCCTGGGAAGGAGGCTGTGCTGGCAGCTGGGGCTGTGGGGCTGCCCACGGCACAGGTGCTGTCGCCGGTGGGCACGGCACAAGGGTGGCCTCCCCTTCTCCCTGGGCTTAGTAGTTAGAGCAGGGAAGACTGCTGAGTCTGAGGCCAGAACTGAAAGGAGGGTAGGCTGCCAAACCAAGCACTGAAGTTGTTAGGGAAAAAAAATTGTCAGCAGTTCTTAAAAAAATATCTTTCATAAACACAATGCCGCCTGAACTGCATCGCTGTGAGCATGCCTGTGTGTTGCTGACATTAGCTCATACAACTGCCTTTCAGAGATCCAGTTTGATGTGTGCTACATGGGCCTGAACCTGAAAGACAGCAATAGCTCTCATCCTGTGGTTGGCATCTCTGGTAGGTACCGTGTCTTCCACAGCATCAGGCTGCTGCCAGGGACTGTCCTCACCAGAGCAAGAGCCACATGTTTTAAGAGAAAAACCTCACCCTCTTACAAGCCAAGTTCCTGTGGCCAGTGAGTGATATGGACTCATTAAAATGAGTATTCACAAGTCACTAGTTATTCAGAACCCGAAATCACAAAACAAGGCCCAAAACTTTTAGGCCATGAATTGCTGTGTGCTTCTTTACTAGTCTGCCTCACTTTTGTTGCATACAGAGTACCTTAATCCCTGACAACTTATATATCCTCAAATGAATACTTCTAAGGATATAGGTAGGAAAATAGCTTCTCCTCTGAGATGAATCTTGGAGCACATAGTCACCCGACTTAACAGTTGAAGCTACTCTAGAAATGATCCCCCTTTGTCAGCCAGCTCTACGCTTCATTGATGTGTCACATTATGTGCTAAAATGGAATGTAGTTAAGACAGTTAATGGGAGTGATCTTTTTTCTTTCATGCTTCTGGACATTTCACCAACACAATCAGGTTATCCCTGCTTGCCAGTCACCAAGTTCTCTGCCCTGTGTGCTGCTGAGCCTCATTTCATCCTGCCTTGTCCACAGCTGCACACTCTAATTCAATCACATCACATCAGTCCTACACAGGTCAGCTGAGCTACCAGTGGCTCCACACAGCACAGCTCCCTGCGGTGCATTTCGGGGAGGCAGTGCTGAGCTGGGCGGGAGCTTTGCCAAGGCAGGATATCTGAGAGTGTTGCCCAAGAGCTGTGGGCTCTTCTGGTGAAATAAAGCTTTTCCTGGAGGTCTTTATTGCGCAACCCACAGTGATTAAGGCTTCCATGTTCTCAAAAGGAAATGAATATTTTGCAGGCTACGTAAGGAAGAATTTGGGAACTTAGGAGGCTAGGAGGGAAAGAGTATGCAAGCATGAAATTGGGTGAAAGATGAAATGCTTCCAAAATTACTTCAAATGTTGGAGAATAAGAGAGGTGAAATGGTTCCAAAAAACAGCAAATTCACTGCAAATATTAGTAGCAGGAAGAAACAATTTTAGAACTTTGGCTGGATGCACCAATCACCTTTGTTGAGAAAAGAGAAGGCAATGATATAATAGGTGAAGTGTTCTAAAGATATTGAATTGCCATGGTTCATTCTGAAAAAGTCAAGTGCTCATTTTCAAATCACAGAAGCTTTGTTTTCCCACTTTTTATTTGGTAAAGGCTCTTTTGAAATACACCTAAGCACTAAGAGAAAGATCAGTGAATAAATACATATCTTGAAACAAAATTAACCATATCAGATAAAGAGAAACAAAACATTTTGTGGAGATGATTTTTTTTTCAGGAAAAATGAAAAATTTGATTTCATGTTGACCTGCCCTCCATTTATCAGTATGGTCATCAAGGCAAACCCTCATAATACAGGTAGGTCTAATGAGTGAGTTTGAAAGCCTTCTTAGGAACAGACTATATAAAAGATGGAACTTTGCTGTGAAATCCTGTTACTGCTGTGAAGTGCCCTCCATTTTGATAAGGTGTTTAGCATACCTTATTACCCTTGGCAGCTCTGGTGCACATTGTTGTGCCAATAACATTACGGAAAACAAAGAGAAGGCAACCTGGCCCATTATTTGATAATGAAAACTAATTGCTAAGATTTGAGTCCAATAGTGCAGTATGGGAAAACTTCCCATAATATTAATGCTTAACAAAAATGTTTATCTCACTGTTCTTTTTTGTTAAGAAACTATTCTTGAAATACAGCTTCATTTCATAAGAACTGAGACCATGGGTAATGCTTAAAATCTTCCAAAAAGTAATTTCTCATGTGTCACATTAAAAATACAAATTGAAAATCTTATTCTTCTTCTTTTTACACCCTTTGTGAAAGGTATGCTGGTATAAACCCAGTGAAGTATTGGAACACAACCCAAGTAATTCAGACTGTGTAATTTCTGATCATGCTGCAGAGGTAGTTTAGGCACAGTGGCAGCTCGCTGCTAAGAACAGTCCAGAATACACTGGCTTTCTGACCAAGGAGGAGGAGCTCAAACATTTGCTTCAACTTCTTGAGCAATCAGGTCTAGTAGAAAGTGTCCTTAACCACGGCAGAGGGTGGAATTAGATGAGGCCCCTTCCAGCCCAAACCATTCTATCATTCTATGTTTCTTCATAATAAGTACCATTGTGCTGCTCAAAGTTTAATGAGCTTTAATAATACCACTCGAAGGGTGGGTGTTGTCTCCCTCCACAGAAACTGCCTTGTGAATCTGTACAGAAGTGTCTTATTCTTCATTCAGTGAACCAAGGCTTTCGTTAAGATAATTTTCAGTGGTGAATTTCAGGAACTGGAAAAAAAAAAAAAGCACATTTTTATACAGCTGGACACACTGGGAAAATTTACTGAAATATCTCCTTCTGTAATGGCACTCCCATAGCAGCACATGGAAATATTAATAAATTTTTTTTATTTATTAACTACTATTTTGAAACAGATATCTGGAACCAACAAATTAATTTAATAATTGTTAGAAGGAAAGAGTATTTGATATAAGTCTCATATTGCCTTTTATTTTGATTATATGGTAGATAGTGTAATCATGAGGACAATACACATAATACAGTAATGGATACACTGAAACTGCATTTATATTAGTATCTAACTCATTAGAAATATTAGTTGGAGGGAAGAGGCACTATATTGAAATGAAATCTTCAAAGTGAAGTGGGAGCTAAAGGCATGTTGTCCATGTTTGAAAGACTATGGACAGCAAAGGTAAAGGCAAGAAACTGTAAATGTATATGAATAGCTGCCTGCTGACATTTCTTCCAATGAAAGTCAAAGCTAAGAAATGCAAGGGCAACCAGTTTTGAATGTAGGGGTGGGAAACTGTCTTTTTTGATAGTATGATCCTGTGAAACAGTAGTATTGCACTCCAGAGTTAGCAGGAATTTAGTGTTTCTTACTTATTTAGGAAAAAACATATGAAGAGAGGCAACTACCAAGCTTCATGGTACAAATCATCAACTCAGAAAACAGTATAAGGGGTGATTAATTTATAAGCATATTTTCATTAACAAGGTTTCTTGCTTCTTCCTTTGTGGTAGTTACCCTTAGCCCCTCTCAGGGGCAGGATGCTTGACATGAAGGGACATCTGACTGACCTCATGTCGGTCCCTATCGCACTCCCCCTAGAAAGAATCAGTGGATGCAGAGCACTTTTGAGTGTGAAAAAGAGCCAAGATAACTTAGAAAATGTTGGCCTGCTGTACATGTGAGATATAAATATTCCCTTGTCATGGCTGGAGGCTTGGGAGGCCTCAGACTGACTGGAGACACCCTGTTGTCATATGCTAGCCCCTTGGAAAACAGCTGGGAAGTCACCACAGAACAAATTACTATTCACAAGGCAAAACCCTAAAACAAAGACTGTCCTTCAAGTTCTGATGGCCCAGCAGGATGCAGAATGGTTTAGGGTGCTGGGATATCAGCTGCACAGTGGGAAGACCTTGGCAGTTTATTGCCAAGAGCCCAATGGGCTTGTCTTATTTGCATATGCAGAGTTGGCTTTTCAGCAGAATTCAGAGCACACAACTAGAAATCTGCCAGTAAACACAGCACTTTTTCAAACCTGTGTAGAGAATGTGTGTGGGTGATGGTTTGAGAAACAGGAGGACAAGATGTACCAAATGAGCATTGGGCACAGCATTATTTCCGACACAATGCATGGCAGCTTCAAACTTTTAGGTGGTTGTATTCCTTGGGCTTGTTTAGACCTGCGATAGAAAATACCTGCTCACAAAATAAATCGTTGTTTACAAAGAGCCTTGTACGAACAGCAGCAGTCCTCACATACAACTGTCAGCAACCAGGTAGCTGTACAAATTCACCTTTGCAAAATCTGGTCTACAACACTATTACCTAACCAATTCTTCTTCAACTTTCCTCTCACCTCCTTCCAGCATCTTTCCAAACATGGATCCCTATTTCCTTCCCAGTGTAGGAACACTCTAACGGAGACATGCTGTGAGGTCTCCCATCCATAACAGGGACTGAGCATGCTCAAGCAGCTGCAACTGCTGAGCCAAGAAACCTCATGCCTTCTACTTGTTGATTTGGAGCCATTTGGACTTGCTTTCTACACAGAGAACCTGAGCTGTCTTAAGCAGGAGCTAGCATGTCAGTGAAACAACATCAATGAGATATGCTCTTTCCACTGGCAGCTCATGTGTGAGGCTTAATGAAGGTGGCAACAAGCATTGAAAGGATAGTAGTAGGACTCTGTCTTACAGAAATAGGCAGGAGTGCCTGCTTGAACATCCCTGGTTCTGCACATTGACCAATGGAATAAGAGAGGTCTCTTCATTAGAATCTGCAGGTGCAGGCTCAGTGTTATCACCAAGAAAACACAGAGGATCCTGGACAGTTTCTGGCACAGCCCTCTGCCTCCTATGCAAGGAGATGTGATTGCTAGGGAGAACATTGTCATATGCCCATGGGAGGATAACAAAGGCATGACAAAAAGGGTAACAAAGGGTCTTAAGGATGTTGTCTAGACCACCTTGGAGTCATCTGGTCAGAGACACTCCTCAGTCAAAAAGAATTGCCAAGCCAACTACAGGTGACAGAAGGAAGTGTTAGCATGCCTATTGCTGCTAAGGACAATTCAATGGTTCTCATTGCTAAATAAACACACTAAGAATATTTAGACAAAGCCTTTCTGTGGTCAAATATACTACCAAGGAATCTTGGAGCAGGGGCAGATTTCTTCTTAGGTGCTTCACTGGGAGGACTGATGATTTTGCAGTGGGTGGGTTAAAGAAAAAAAAGATTTGGCTGTTTGACAAGCTCAGCTGCTGGAGCAGGGACCTGAAGTGTGACATTGCTCAGTCCTTGCCTTGAGGTCTCATGCAGTGTACACTCATCTTACTCCCTGCACTCTAGAAAAGATTAAAAGGCATGTTAGAACTGAACACACCTTGCCTACCTGTGGTCTTGTTCTTGCTCTTAATCCTGGTGAATCCAGAAGGACTCATGCCCCATGATATTCCTCACTGAGGGAACTCTCTAAACTGTTTGGGGACCAGCAGCCTGTGGAGTAATAGCAGCTTCTGGTATGTCTTCTCCTTGTTTACCTGTAGAAATCAACGAGTCTGCTAAAAACCTGAACAGATGAAAACATTTTAGAAGAAATATACAAGGCTATTTCATCCTCAGGCCTGAAGTTATAAATTGAGATCATGCACATAATGAATTAAGCTTGTAGGATGAGAGCTGCTTCTAATATTCAGAATGCCAACAGAGCAATTCTTCTCACATGCATTTCAAAATACAGGAGATGTAGTGCTCTGTCTTCAACCCAATGTAGTACATTGTTTGCAATGCAAGAACACTGTCTACTAACCCATATAGCTACTGTAACTACATTGTTAAGAAGAAAACCACTTGGGAAGTGTATTATTCTTCCTGTGCCCCCAAAACTTAATGTCATTGTAGGATAGTTATTAGTTTGCTACTCCCGTTGGGACACTTTCTGGCCTGCTGATATTTTATTTGATCCAAATTCCAAACCTGAAGCAATATGCTAATTTGCTATGATGGTTATGAATCTTTAAAAATTCCACATAAGCGTTGCCTTGGAGAATGGAAATATAACCTCCATTTTCTAAAAGTGGAAGACCCAGAGACTACAGTCCACCTCTCTGCCAGGCAAAATAATTTAGCAGATTCTCCTGGAAACTATGTTAGGGCACATGGAAAACCAACAGGTGATTGTTAACAGCCAGTGTGACTTTGCCAAGGTGAAATAATGCCTGACAAGTCTGGTGTGTGGGGCAGAGCAACTGACATCATCTACCGGGACTTATGCAATGCATTTGACATTCCCCGCATGATATCTTTGTGTCTAAATTGGAGAGACATGGATTTGATGGACAGACAAAGAACTGGCTGGATGGCAAGACATGAAGAGTTGTCATCAGCAGCTCTTTGTCCACTTGGAGCCAGTGATGACTGCTGTCCGTCAGGGTTGGTACTGGGGCCGATCCTGTTCAACATCTGTGGGACTGAGGGCACCCTCAGCAAATGTGCTGATGATGCCAAGCTGTGTGGTATGGTCAACATGGGGAAGAGATATCATTCAGAGGGATCCTGACAGGCTTGAGAGGTGGAACTGTGCAAACCTCAGGAAGTTCTACAATGCCAAGTGCAAAATCCTACACCTGGGCCATGGCAATCCCAAATATACCTACAGGTTGGATGCAGAAGTGGTTGAGAGCAGCCCTGTGGAGAAGGACATGCGGATGATGGTTGATGAAAAACTCAACATGAGCCAGCAGTGTGTGCTCCCAGCCCAGAGAGCCAATGGAATCCTGGGCTGCATCAAAAGCAGTGTGGCCAGTAGGGTGAGGGAGGTGATTCTGCCCCTCTGCTCTGATCCTGTGAGACCCCACCCGGAGTACTGTGTGCAATTCTGGTGTCTCCAACATAAGAAGGACATAGAACTGTTGGAGCAAGACCAGAGGAGGGCCATGAAGCTGATATGAGGACTGGAGCACCTGCCCTACAAAGACAGGCTGAGACAGTTGTGGGTGTTCAGCCTGGAGAAGAGAAGGTTGTGTGGAGACCTCATAGCACCTTCCAGTATCTGAAAAGGACCTACAGTAAAACCAGAGAGGGATTCTTTGTCAGGAACTGTAGTGATAGGACAAGGAGTAATGGGTTCAAACTGAAAGAGGGGAAATTTGTGTCAGATATTAGGAAGAAATTCTTTACTGTGAGGTTCGTGAGACACAAGAACAGATTGCCCAGAGAGGTTGTGGATGCCCCAATCCTGGCAGTGTTCAAAGTCAGATTGGACAAGACTTTGGACAATATGATCCAGTGGAAGGTGTACCAGATGATCTTTAAGGTCACTTACAACCCCTAACATTCTATGATTCTATGATCACTTTCTTGATTCTCATAGTTTCTCATTGCCATTGGTCTTGAAAACAAGACAACAGATTTTTTTGACTGAATTTAGTTTGTGACCTATCGATGCTCATTTTAAGCTTGCTCAACTTTTTTCACAAAGTCAATTACCCATACTTTCACATGTAGTTGTTTCTTTCCTATACTGGTTTGTTTGCAAGATTTTGTGATATTTTATTCCTACATAATTTATGGCTTTTGAAAAATAAAAAAGATAAAAGTTGAAAATAGAATGAGGAAAGCTCAGAGAGTGTTTCAGTGCAATAAAGACACTTGGGGAAGCTCTGGAACATTACAGGATTACTATGGTTAATGCAAAAGCTTAAGCCCTCAGTTGTTTGGGAGTGGAGGTTGTTCAGGGTCAGCTGTAAGATGGTTGCAGCAGAAGAAATGGAAGAAATGAAGACAGCTCTAGAAAGCCAAGAAAATGTTCTGAAATTGCACTTAGGGAGAACAGAGCTTTCAAATGAGGATGGAGAAGGACAAACAGAAGGTGTCATCTCTTCAGTGAATTAGATGAAATTAATAACTTGGGATTTTCCTGCACAGCATCCTCTCTTGCCTTTAATTGCTCTAAGCATTCTTCTCTGAGCCAACTTCACTGCTTCGGCATCACCTAAAGCTTATGACTATCCAATCACTCCAAGAAGAGATCTTGGAGATGCATATGTCCCAAATTTCGGCAGAGGCAACCTATCTCGTGAGAGCAGATGACACTCTGGCACCTCCTGCCGTGACTTTTTCCAATCCTGAGTGGCCTGTAGACAGAGCCTTCATCTCCACATAGCCAAGAGGGTGGAAGAGAATAAGAAGACCTTGCTCACCAGAGAGTTTGCAGGTTTGCTGTAGCCCCAAGGCCTTTGGCCTTGACTAAAGAACTCAATTGTCCTCTTGCCTTGTACCTGATTATCTACCACACTTTCCAGCTCTTATTTCTAGGGTTTACTTTCCTGTCTGTAAGCCTAGCTTGCATGTGAGCCCAGAAGCATGATCTTACTGTTGGCATTTCTGCAGTGCACTTTGCTTGCCCACTACCAATCCCATGGAGACCTCCAGAGCATTGTGTATCAGCAGTCCATGCCTCTTCCACATTTAAGTCTTTATGCCAGTTGCAAATTGTGCTTACAATAGTATCACATATTTTTCAAGCCACTGATCAAATCATAAAATGGCACAGGCTGCAGTGTGAATAAATTCAGCTGGTAAAAACTCACATAGAATTTCTGCTATATTAAGTAGAATATTTAATCTATTTAATGCTCCTCTATTGATGAGGTATTGATGTTTAAATAAAAATATAATCTAGAACCAAATTAAATGTCTTTTTATGTCAATCTTTCTACTAAGACCACTCAAAGATTCATAAAATTGTTTGGCTTAGAAGAGACCTTAAAGATTCACCTAGCCCAAACACTATGTCATGAACAGACTAGATCAGGTTGCTCAAAGCTGAGTCCAACTTGGCCTTGAACACTTCCCGACATGAAACATCCACAACCTCTCATGTCAACCTGCTCCATGGTCTCCCCACTCTTGTAACCACTGACAGTTCCCTCTCACTGCCCTTGTGTTCCCCAGCTCTTCACCACCCCAGTGGCTCAGGGCCTGCACACCACACACCAGTTTCTTGCCTGAGCTGGGAAGACATTATTTTTCCTGACATCAAGATCAGAATGAGTCCTAGACTTATATAATTGTTTTCTCCTTTTAGTTATTAGTTCCAAAATATATGCCTCCCAGTTCCTTGGAAATTTTCTAGGATTCTAGAAGGTATATACAGTATATAAGGTATATAAGCAGTGCTGATTCACAAGCTTTTTTTAAATGTTCAGATATAAGTTATCTTGATTTACTGATTTATTAATGACTTTTTAATAGCTTCAGGGGTTTTTTTATTATCTTTTAATACCTTTACAATTGATCCTTTCATTGCTATGAATAATTTATTTGGAGAATATATGTTAACCAACTGGGATATTCCATCATTGTTACTGGCAGTTCCTCTGGTTCAATCCACAATTTTACAAGCTACAATTTCTCCCGAATATCTGCTCCTGCCCGCATTAGATTATCGCTTATATTCTTTTCCTTCCTTTATAAGTGTTTTACATCATCTTTCTTTCTCTTCATATCACTTTTATCAAATTTTCATTGAGCTTCTTTTTATTTTACTTCTTTTGCTGTCTTGCACTTTACTTTGGTAAAGCTGGTTTTTAATCAATATAAAAATTAGTTCTGATTATAGGTTGCTGCTTTCAAGCTACATGTTTGTAAATAAATCTCTGTTGTTAATCACAGCTTCCCATTTATATTTTCCCTCTGATTGATTTGACTTAAAATTATTTTGAAGTTTGAGAAATAGTTCCTACATCTATTTATATTCGTTTTATATGCAAGACATGCAAAATACTCACACACTAATTTACATATGAAATGTCAAAATCGTGTGTTCTGATCACTTTTTTTCCAAAACAAGCATTAAATTGTAATTTTAAAACAGTCTTCC
Organism: Campylorhamphus procurvoides; assembly: GCA_013396655.1. NCBI lineage: Eukaryota > Metazoa > Chordata > Aves > Passeriformes > Dendrocolaptidae > Campylorhamphus > Campylorhamphus procurvoides. Next base: position 604,041 of record WBMV01008585.1, read on the forward strand.
TTTATCTGATAATAGAAGATGCAGAATTCCCTGGGTTGCATATAATGTATTTTGAGGCCTTCTTAAAATTCCAGGGACACTGAAACACTGACAGCATCAGACCACTAAAAAGTCAACAAGAGTTCACCAATCTCCATGACACAGGCTGGCATTTTCCTTGTGTAGTGGAACTTAAGTCAATTTTGGAAAATATTGCACCTGGAAAAAACTACTAGTCATATATTTAGCACATGCTGAAGAACTCTACAGGATGAGGCTGAATTTAAGCACATTTTAAAGTGATTCTGTGGTACCTCCAGCAGCCATATGAAGAAAAAAGATATCACAAAAATTCAGAAAGAGCAACTGCTGTTACCAAGTATTATCCAAATGTTTAAAATTAAGCAAATGCTTAGCACTGCTACACTGCAGTAAGTGTATTCAGACTGTGACTATACTCAAACAACCATGGGTGATTAAGAGGACAAATACACCGCTATCTCACAGTGTTCACATTTGTGGGTTTACAGATGAACTATTCACAGTTTGTTCCCAACAGCCTTGATCTTCCAAAGTGCTTCCAAAATTCAGAAATTTGAGCAAGTAAAGACTCGCACTCACTCATAGGGCTATTGCTGGTTTAAAGGCCTTACTGATTTAGGGCTATAAATAGCAGTAACACTACAAGTACTAGTTATCCAGATTTCTGTCATTAAAACCTGCCACCACTCTTTTTGAAACAGGGCCTGTCAGAGCTCATCAGTGTCCTGGCTAGCACTTCTATGACTGCTTAGCAGTCTTGTAACTTGAAACAGTTACTTGCTGAAAATGTGCCTTTGCTGAAATCAAAAGTAGCAGCAGATCTGAGGCAGCATCATCTGCATCAATCAGGATTCCCTGGCTCTTGAAATGAGTTCCCAGAGAAGAATGGCAGAGAGAGCACTCAAACAGGCCCTGCTGCAGAAACAGGGTAGGCTGATGCTCAGAACTGAGCTTCACCTAGAGAGGGAAAAGCTACCTGGTGTGAGTGATTTACTGCCCAGTGCAAAAATCATCTTTCTAGTCCAATGAACATCTAATGACTTACACAGTGTGAATCAATGATCGTAGGAGAAAGTGTCTCTTAAACAAATTTCCAATAGTAATAAGATGGAGCAAGGATTCAAACCAGTCTTGAAGGTCCTAAAGGGTGCTTTGCTGAGCAGTGAGTTACTGTACCAGTGTAGGGATCAGAGATAGGCTTTGCCTCCCATTTCTGGCTGAGGAAAGAAATATAATAATATGAGTGCTAAGATAACATGTGCAGTCCCTTTGTTGGAATATGATAGTGTGGGTGTGGAGAAAAAAAAAACAAAAAAGATCATATCTCTCTGTATCCGACCTCTTGAAGAATGTGGAAACAAAGAGAATGGAGAAGAACTTTTTGTAAAGCAGAAACAGATGTACTGCTGGCCAAAGCAATGAAACTGTGAGTTTGCAACCACACCATGAGAAGTGAGAACACATGCAAATGCCACCTGTGCTTTGAGAGAAGGAGCTGAGGAGCTGACAACCCAGAGCTCCTTCTCCAGAGAAATTGGATTCTTGCTCAAAACAAGGTGTGGGGGGAAAGAGTCAGCAGTACTTTTCCTTGTCTTGGCTTGTTTTAGGCTGAAGGAAACAAATCAAAGTCTTTGAAGGAGTAGTAAGATACTTTTGTTCCTGGTGGACCTGGCTGGCTTCAGAAAGCAAAATGAAAGCATGATATCCTCTTCATGAGGTGTGAAGTTTAATGGGAAAAGGTGCCAGGGTCAGGCTCCCAGTCAGCTGCCATGCAATATCAGTGCCTCCCTTACAGCTAGATCTGCTATAGTAAACTCTACAAACCCAGCCTCTTTGGAGGGTGCTCTACATTTTTAAATCTCTCAAGACTCCAGTCTAACTCAAAGAATGTCCAGTAAAGAAAAATAATTAGTTTCAAAAACATGAGAGTGCAAGCATAGGGTGAACCAAGCTGCTTATGGAGAAAACAGCAAAACCCTAAATAACATTTTAAAGCAAGCCTAAATAAAAACTCTTTGGGTTTTTTTCTCTTTACAAAATGCAGAGAGTAATGACCAGCTAACCAAGAATTAACCAATGTATATTGTTGATTAAGGAAGGGGGAGAGTGAAAAAATTGATTTGCACTGGCCCACTGAGCATACCTAGCAGTATTGCCAGACACCCTGACAAGGCAGTGCTTTGCTTGTAAGCCAGCTGGCCCTGCTTGACCAGGGTTGCACTTCCGAACTGTGCACTGAGGAGCATCTGATAGGCAAGGCACTACTGGCTCCAAAATGCTGCACCCCTGACGCTCTGTTTTCCCAGTTGTCAGCTCTGTTTATAAATTGCCCGCTTATAGCAAATCCAGCACCTGCTATGAACACCTCAAGCTGCCAAGTGCTTGAATGTATCTCAAAAGAAGCCATTCCATGCTTTAGCCTGTTATGCCCAATTATTTGGTCAAAGCAGCTTCCCAGAATTTCTGATGACAAGTTTAGGCTGCTGTGAACAAACCTCTTGTGAACTCCTTTTGGGTAGATCTAAGACGAACAATATTCCCTTCCAGAATAAAATAGCAGAATCCACTGGGCCTTTAATATATCAGTCTCTGTAAGTACAATATGTTTACGCTTTACAGCACTGAAAGATAAGTTCAGACTGATAATTCTGAAATATCAAAATAACAATAAACATGAAACTGAATCTTGTATGGTTTTGTCCAACTGATTTGCAATTTTGATATTACTGGAACATGGTGGTTATTTATTCATAACTCTGAGATGGAAAATATCAGATGCTTGGATTTGTTCAAACTTGATCACCACTTCCTTTAACCAACCTTTCTCACCCTAAAGGTGCTCAAACAGCAAGGAGCAAACACTCAGTTACACACAACAGAAAATGCAAAAGGCTTGTGCCAGACTTACTTTTTGGCTGGCCCAAGTCTAGCCCAAAACACAGCTGGCTCTGATAAGAACCCAAATCCTGCTGCAAAAGCAAAGCAATCCCAAGGAAAACTCCAGCTGTCAGTCTGTGAAAATGGAGATTCCAGAGTTGCTAATAACCAGGTAAGGGTAAATGGGAAGAGCTGGAGCTGGCACATGTTCAGGTTTTGGAATTTTTTCTCCTCCCCCATGGTCAGAAATAGCTCCAAATTTGTGATCTTCAGGCACCATAAAATCAGCCCATTTATTAGCCTGGTCTTTTGGGAAGGCTTCAGATCTACAAGAGGTGATTTGGCTCACAGATTAATGATTTTTAGGGGATTGTGGGTTTTCACTGGGGTTAGTGATTTGCTTCTGCATTTCTCTCATTTTATGGGGTATAAATGGAATAACTGGAGGTTGCCAGTATACGATATGGGCTTTCTTCATGTAACTACGTCAGAATTCATACAGAAGTGAATGCAATGTGGTCTTGAATGATTTTTTATTCTCCCTGGACTATTTATCTCACTTGCTCCAGTGCAAAATTGGCCACAAATGCTATTGAGTAAAAGTTCTTTAACAATAGTACCCTTTTACTCAGGTCAGGCTGCTGCCTTGCAGCTGGACCATGCTCCCTCAGGAAAGGTCTTTACACCATGAACAAGGTGGTCCTGGTGATCTGTATTCATGGAAGCTGACACCCAGTGATGCTGAAGACCAACAGTCTAGAAACACTTCATTAATCTGTGAAGCTCACTGCCCCAAGATAAAAGGAGGTCAAGTGCTCAAGAGAACTCCAAATGGATTAGTTTTTGTACTGCTCATGCAAACTTCTAATTGTACTTGACATTCACAGACAACAGTAGAGAAACCTTCACATTACAAGGCATTATCCAGCCTTTCCTGCAGTTAAGGAGAAAAAGACAAAAAAAACATTGCCCAAACAATTTCTCAGGGGCACCTGACAAGATGTAGTAAAAGAGAAACAGTCTACCAGAGAGAAACCACTCCGTATGACCCCTCCCAAATACCTCCCAAGTGCCCCTGTCTTACAAAGGGGTAAGCACAGGGGCAGCGAACACCACTGCAGTTAACAGCAGACCCTTATCTCTGCTTGGTTGGCACAGGGGGTGGTGACTGCAAATTGCCAACAAAATGTGGAAGCAGAGGTTTAGTGGGACAAGGTTTAGTGCAGTGTGGGTGTAACAGGCTGACATGACCACTTCCACCTTTTGAGAGAGGTGTCAGTGTCCTGGGCCTCTAACAAAGGGAAGCAGGGAGAGGGGGCTGCCTCCTGACTCGGTGCATATCTACCATCAGATTCTTGCCCAAAGGCCCAGGCTCAGGCACATACCTCAGAGGGAGCTTTGATTTCATTCCAAAACACTGGTAAAATTGTTTTAAATACATTGGAGAGGACTGTGGTGTTATTATTGGCTTTTTCTTTCCCTCTGAAATCAAATGCTGTTGTGTATATTATGAGGACAATATGCATAGAAAACAGTGTTTGTCATGTTTCCTGTGTATTATTTAGAACACTGAAATAATGTAATTTTAAGCATATGATCCAGACCTTAACACACAGTTTTGAGGTATGTTTTTCTCGTCTACATTTATTATGCAGAAGAGATGTAAAAATAAATTCAGATATTTGAAATACACTTTAGACCTTTGATGGTCTAAATTAACGAATGTTTAACTTTGTTCCAGTTAGTCTGAAAAAAGCTTTACATTGAACACTTTGTATCCAGTTTTAATGTGACTCATTTTTGTGGTTATGCTTTCAATAAAAAGTTTTTTTTAAAAATACAATACAAGGTGTTGTAAGAATATGAACTCACTGGCAGACAACCAGTTCACACCACAAATCTGCTTTTCAGACTTCAAAAATTGTTTCTAAGCACTTAGAGAGGTCTAAAATTGCCTTACTTTTCCGGGGCATGGATTAGCAGTCAAAAGAGATTATGCAGATCTAAATTCATCTTTTGCTACCAAATATAGGAAAAGAGAACATTTGCAGCCTAAGAACAGCTAAGAATAATTGTCAGTAGAGAGGTGGAGTCACATGGGTTGGAAGCAATACACACGTTGCAGCTCTAGGGGACTATCAGACTGAAATAGGAAGCCATAAAGTTTTTACTTCATCAACAATGCTTATGTTTACTACTCTACTCACAGTATTCCTATGTCAGTGGATCATTTCAGATGAACTCTTTCCTCTCCCCTCCCCTCCCCTCCCTAAATTGTCCAGGAGTTGTCTGGGTCACCTCACACATAGCCCTTTGCCTCCTCAGACTTAGGTTTCATCATTTCTGAAATAGCGGTAGTAATGTTTCCTTGTGGCACTTGAAGATCAGCTGCTGAGAAGAGATATTGCACTGTTATTTAAGTTAAAATGGTGTATGATTTTGTGGGAGCTATCCAAAAATTAAGAGAAGATGAGTACTTTCCCTGGAGTACCCATCACAGGACGTGAATCTCTCTGAGGTAGAGAAATACTGCAACCGGCAGAGAGCCAAGCACAGGCTATCACTGCTGCTTTCTCTCCACATTCACCTCACACCACCTTCATGCTGATGCACAGACCTAAACCTCTCTGGAGACATCTCATCCCACTAGCACCGTGCTACAAAGTCACATTTCTTCACAGCTGAGACCTTGATAGAGATCTGAATGGTTACAGCCATGGGCTAAAATGACAAACACTGGCATTAGGGTTCCACTCCAAAGAGAGCATTTTGCTGGATATGAAAAACAATGCAGTTCAGAGGGATCTGTCAGCTATGGTCAGTGTGTCAAACGAGGACATGGAAAATGGGAGGTCAGGTAATCAAACTGAATCAGCCAGGGAGAATAGACCTGAAATCTCCCATATTAGCAGCCCACAGCTGGCTGCCACATCTTGGCAGCAGGGTGAAATTTCAAAAACAGAGAAAAACAACATGTAAGAAAGTGCCTCATTTAGATGCCTTCAGATTAGAAGTCTCAGATGGAAGACACTGCTTCCCAGAAGACAACACATTTTAAAAGCAAGGGTCATTAGCTCTTCCCCCTACAGACTCACAAATACACAACATGCTGACCTTCATGGATTTTGTTTTGGGTGACTGGTTGTCCTTTGGGAAGAGCCTGGGCCAGGTCTGGAGTAGTGAATGCAGGAGAATTATTCATACACTGAAAATACTTACTGCAATACCCTAGAGCTACTGGCAAATCTAGCCTTCAGTTACACTTTATCATGACCTTGCCTGAATTTCCTGGTACATTTAAACAGCCCAGCTGAAGTCAGTGAACATGGAAGAGCTAAAGAGAACCCTTTTCTTTTTCTTGTCTTTTTTCCTCCATCTTCAGCTTTCTAGCTAATTACAAGTGATCTGAAGGTCCTTTTCTTGAAGTGAGGTACTATAGTTAAGTCTTCCACCCAGCTCTAAAAATGCTATTACTATAAAATTTCTCTTGGTGAGTCCTAATTATTTGTGGGAAAACACTGTTATGTCCCACAGCATGGTAAGCAAGACATATTTCATTTTAGAGTAGACTACTATAAAAGCAAATACTAAAAATTGCTATATGAAAACCTCAAGGTATTCACCAAAATATTTTTTGATCTTATTTTTTAATGAAAATGATTGTGTTTTTCTTCCTTTTAGATATACACAGAGAACACTTGTTTCCCAGGATGCCTTCCTGGGATGCAGGTGGAATGTAAAATTAACCTTATTTATTTATTTATTCTGGCTAGATATATGACTGGCACTTGGTTGTATTGCTTTGTCTTATAGTCAGCAATCAACGTTTTTCTTCTCATGCAGCATTTCACTCTTCATTTTGCAGCAGTTTAAACTGAACAGTATTAACAATTGTAACCATACCCTGAAATAAGCCTACTGATGTGCAAGATGCATCTTGGTCTGCTTGTAATTCCAATTAAAGGTCTACTGGAAACTCTCCCAGAAGGCACCTAACCCCAAGAAAACTATTTTAATGCTGTAAGGACAAACACTCAAGGAAAGCTAAACACAGCTCACTGTAAATTACAGGGCAATCTTTCCCAAAGTATGAAGGATATGAGAAGACTAAATTGATGTTCTTCACTCCCAAAAAATTACAAAAAAAAGGCAACAAAAAACCCAAAACCATGCAGAAGTTCTTTGTCTAATGCTGAAATTAAGACCCAAAGTAATGTTATTATGATTACAGCTGTGGATATTCTCAGCAATACTGTTCTGTTTTATGCCCATCCCTGAAGACAGATTTCACATGTGCAAGCACAGGGGATAACATACTCTCTTACAGGAAGATCTTTCTTGATACAGAAGACTAGAAAATATGAAAAAAATGGAGGAGTGAGAAAAAGTCCACTTATCAGTTGTCTAACAGTAGGCAGGAATGATAGACCTATAGCTTTACTGAGGTCAAACAGGAGAGAAAGCAGACCCTGTAGGGCCATTACTCTGTGTTTTATATAAACAGTTATTCCTGTGTCCTGACCTCCCAGTCCAAGAAGATATTCTTGTTTATGGTCACAAGGAAAACAGAAGATGTAAATAGAGCCTGGCAGTTTTTGAAGGAGAAAGGCCCTAATTACATGGAGACAGACAGACAGACAGCCTTCCTGGAAAGCTAACTGCTAGCTAGGCTTGGTGCAAACTGGCCACCTCCTGAAGAGCTTTCCCATTTAGTGTTCACATACAAAATACCTAACCAAAGTGAAATCCCTTGTATTTCATTAACAGACATTGTTACTAAAATGAAACTGTTTTCCTGGATTCTTTTCAATAAAACTACCAAAAATAGTTTCATACCACTGCCAAAAAGTCAATGCAGACCAAATTCTCATGGAAAGCATAAGTGTGTGTTATTTTCTTTAGCTGCTGTATAATCATTGCTCAAATTAAATGCCATGTACCTCACCTGGAGTCCAGAAGCCACTGCCATCATCCATAAAAAGAAGGCAGTGTAGTACACTATTCTTTTCTTTATATGGGTGTTGAAAGAAGAATGCTTATAATAATAAAGTATTTGAGGCAATTTGTTATACTATTAGGGTCACTAGATGGATCAAATAGAAAATACACTGTTCTAAAAAGAAATACTCAGCAATGTCCCTATATCAAGACTAAATAAGGTTAGAAGAAGTATGTATAGAAATCTGGAGTCTGAGGGCTACATCTTGTGAGATACTGAGTGGTCTCATCTTGCCCACAGCATTAAGCATTAAGTCTCTCTAACCAGCCATGGTGATGCAATTGATTAGCTCACAATACCAGATCAAAAAGACTGATATTGATTCTCCTTAACCCTTCATCAGAAAGAAAAAATATAAAATAAATCATAGTTGCTTATGTTGCTTTTTGTTCTGGTCAGTTTTTAACTGACCCAGGCTCTCAATCTAAGGTTATGGGATACTGTTCTTTGAACTGAGAACAGCTTTTCCCAACTGAGTTTTAGTAAAAGTCATCTTTGGGGTGCTCTGGACGAACCCAGATGGCTCTTTAGAACTGCTTTAAAAATTAGTACTTGTGGTTAAGCTTGTATACATCTGTGGCAACTGCAGAAATTTGTTGGTGTGACAGGCTGTGCCACTGGCATTTAATTTTTTTATCTTTTATGAGCCTTATATGAGGCTCTGATCTGTGCATTCCTTTAAAACAGAACAGGATTAATATTGTTCCAGTTGTGATTTGATTAATTTTGTGTGCCAGATATGCAAGAAACTCTCATCCTGTATTTTCCTGCAACACAACACTGCTCATTGTGACAGGGAACAGAAAACACTGAAAATTGGAGATGCTTAAAGTCAGAAGAATGTTAATTACGTGGTGGGAAATTTACTGAAGCAGTGCTTTTCAACCTTATTCTGTTTGGAAGCCCCAAAAATCTGCAAGTGCATGCAAACCATTTTTTAGAAAAAGAAAACAAAGTTACTTGCTAATGTATTAGTGTTTGGGTTTTTTTCCCATGCTTTAGACCATAATTGCTAAGCTACGAGACTGGTATACAAGTTTCTTCTTCAGAAACTGGGAAATGCCACAGATCTTTATAATGTTCCATGATGAAAACCTGTTACTAGAATTTTAACCACTGAAAAGGTATTTCATTCAGCAACAGCATGCTCAAGCAGAGTCTACATTTAAGATGTTGCAAAGAAAAGCCATACTAGTATCTTCTGACGATTGTTTGGATTTTTCCCAGCTAAATGGCTGTACAGTTTTAATAATACTTAATTTGATATTTCCTGTCATCATAGATGACCTACTTCCAAAAGAATCATTCTTAATTTTTAGCTAGCATGGGACCAGATGTTGAATGGCTACAAAGCTATGAACTTGCTGAATAGTGTCGTATAATTTGAACATAATTACTGAGCAATTTATATCTTAGAATATTTATTTATTCATTTTTTAAATATAAGGGTGTTGCCTAAAACTGAGGGAAAAAAAACTTTCCAAGACAATAGCAGTCTGGGTAAAGTAGAGAGTAAAAGTTCTTTACTGAAAGAAAGCTTTTGAGTGTACAAAGTATATAGAAACTCATACCTCCTAAAGGGATCTTACAAATTTATAACACTACTTAATTGCCACAACAGACGTTTACACCAAACCCAAGAACCTGTTACCCCTGATACCACCCTGGTGCTACCCTGGTGCCACCCACAGAACTGCCCTGCTGGAACAGCTGCAAGGGTCCTCAGTCTTCTATCTTATTTTGACTTCAGTATGTCTTGTGATTCTAGTCCTCGTACGTGTGTCCCAAACATGATGTTCTGGCTGCTATCTTACCCTTGAGAAAGAAATTCAGGAATGTGGCACAAAGTTAAAATCTGTTAGCTGCTACTTCAAATGTGAAAAACTATACAGCTATATAAAAACCTACAAATATATAAAATCCTAAGGCATCAAGGGGAAATAATGTCAGCTTCTATCTCCTTTCTTTTCTCCAACATTATCTAGTAAATGTCATATCTATATTTCACCCAACTGCATCTCTGAAAACAAATATATAAATTCCATCAGAAATATGCAACATAGAGATAATCAAAGTATCCAATTTAGCTGTTTAATAATGAGAAAAATGCTTGAAAAATAAGCTACACAGGCTTTTTCAACAGAGATTTTTAAAAAAACAAAACAACAAACAACCAGGTTCTTCCCCTGTATGATATGCATCTTAAGAGCTACTGACTGCAAGCAATCGAAGATCAAGTTAATTAATTTCTAAACATCAGGCTACTTATTTAATTGCTATCTATGAATTTAGGTCTTCTCCTTGGACACCTCCTTGTCACGGGGGAGAAGTTTGCGTGCCCTGATGAGGTTGCGAGATGTGCTGGTGGTGGTACATGCCT